>ML435666.1:175454-189375 GCA_005239525.1 Nicotiana knightiana
TTTTTTTTGGTCCCTTCTAGTGATGAAGACAATGTATAGTAACAAGGATAGAACTTTACACGTTCTTTAATGATTACCTAAGTTTGAAGTGGTGTTAATCTAAAAGATTACACGTTTAGGAATCACCTATGTAAGTGTGAAGTGAAGCCGCTTCAATGAGAATTCTGTAAGGCCAATTCTCTACGCACTTATAAAACCAGGTGGTGTTCATGGCTGAAACGAACACAACAATGAGAACCAAAAGACGGTTAAGGGTTGGTTGTGTGACATATGGTTGTCTAGGTATACACTAAAGTTCGACGGTTCAAAGATATCAAATCTACCGATTGACCGAGTATATCCGACATATGTTCACTACGGAAAGTTCAAAGGGAAACCTACTTATCCAGATGCAATTAATCCTTACTTGCAAATCACACAGCGTCCATCTATGATCATTCTTGTTACAGCCATTCCCATTCATGTGGGGGATTGTTGGACTTTAAGCATTGGGCTTAAAGACTTTAAGCATTGGGCTTAAAAGTCTAGGAGTGTGAATTGGGAAATGGTGGGAAATAAAATGGAGGGAAATGAAAATTTGAATCAAGTGAGCTTTTGTCATGAACTTTGTACCACATTGGTGAAAGACAACTACACTTGTGTGTATAAATATAGGATCACTTCTTAGAGCTCTTAAAAGGAGTTGAAGAGGATGTATCCTCGCGCCGTCGTCGTCGCTCGCTCGCTCGGCTCGACTTTGGCTTTGGATTTGGATTTGGATTTGGATTTGTCAAATGATCGATCGATAAGATTGCCTTTGCTTGTTTTCCTTCCTGAACAGATTCTGAGGCATGGCTTATTTTTCCAGACACTGAAAATCACGTAATCCATTCTGAATACTGCATTCTACTTCGCAGTCTCTCTCTCTCTCAAATTCGTAAGTGTGATCTTGCTCCGTTCTTTGAGTTTGTTGGTATCCTGCAGTTGGTATTGCCACTGTTGCAGGAAGGTTATTCCGTTTCATCCTGGGAGGATTTAATCCATTACCTTGGCAACTTGTGAGGGGGTTAAAATTCCTTAAGGACACACAAGGAAATTGTGGACTCGGAATATTATTTATCGTTTATATATATTCTCTGTTTCTTCTAACAGTTCATCTGATTTTCTGAGTTTTAACACAGAAGCGATAACAAATCGCACTTGCGCTCCTCCTTCCGTACTTGTGGTCTCCCACCGCAGGTGCGAAACACCAGAAGGCCAGAAACTTCAGCAATTGCACAAGTCAAAACTTCAATCCGTTAAGCATCTGAAACACACCCGAGGCCTCTGGGACACCAACCAAACATAACAACCAGTACTAAAATTCCATACAAACTTAGTCGAGCCCTCGGATCACATCAAACAACGCTAAAAATACAAATCATCCTCCGATTCAAACTTAATAAACTTAAAACTTCAAATTTCTATAACAGATGCCGAAACCTATCAAATCATGTTTGTTTGACCCCAAATTTTGCACACAAGTCATATTCAACATTATGGACCTACTCCAACTTCCGAAAATTCGACTCCGATATCAAAATGTTCACTTCCGGCCAAAATCTCCAAAAATTCGACTTTCGCCATTTCAAACATAAACCAGCTACAGACCTCAGATTCACAGTCTGAACACTCCTAAGTTCAAAATCACCCAACGGGGCTAAGGGAACCGACGAAACTCCATTCCAGAGTCGTCTTCCCACAGTTCCGACTACGGTCAAAATCCTTAGACTTAAGCTTCCGTTTAGGGACTAAATGTCCCAAAACACTCCGAAACCAATAACAAAACTTCCTTGCAAGACACATGAGCAGAATAAGATACGGGAAAACAGTCAACAGAGGATCGGGGCTATAACTCTCAAAACGACCGGCTGTGTCGTCACATCCTCCCCCTATTAAAACAATCATTCGTCCTCGAACGAGTATAGAGACATACCTGAAGTGGTGAAAAGGCGAGGATAACGGTTGTACATATCATGCTCGATCTTCCAAGTCGTCTCCTCGACCGACTGGCCCCTCCACTGAACCTTCACGGAAGCAATGTTCTTTGACCTCAACTTTCGAACTTGCCTGTCCAAAATAGCCACTGGCTTATCAACATAAGATAGATCTTTGTCCAACTGGACTGAGTTGATATCCAACACATGAGACAGATCACCGTAATACTTTCGAAGCATAAAAACATGAAATGTCGGATGAACTCCTGCTAGACTGGGAGGTAAGGCAAGCTTATAGGCAATTTTCTCAACTCGCCGCAACACCTCAAAGGGGCCAATGAATATTGGGCCCAGCTTTCCCTGCTTCCCGAACCTCATAACACCCTTTATAGGCGAAACTCAGAGCAAGATTAAGTAGACAACTAATAATCTACGAACTTTAAAAAACACAAAATCAAAGTGCAATAATAAGCAAAAAAAGACATTAAAAAAAAGAAGAAATAAAGCAAGCTAGTAAGAGAATCTACGATTGAAAGCTAGTTGTTAAACCGGCTCATAATTCGATAAATATATTATGGATTAATAATTACGGAATCTCATAAATTATCTTGTTAATTTGTGTATTTAAACCCTTTGAAAATTAAAAGTATAATATTGAATAATATTATTGGTACAGTAGTCTTGTATATTTTTATAAAGTGAAACTATCTACGTTATTGTCCAAGAACACGTACCTCTTCTTTCTTAAATCTTTTTATTCATCTTTTATCTATTTTTTTAATTATTTATCTATAATTTACGTGGAAAATCTATATGAATTGATATTTTAATAATTTCTAAATATTATACCTTCCTACATGGTTCTAATAAGAAAATATATTAATAAGCAAAACTTTAATTAATTTTAAGCTCTTAAATATTAAGATAATAATTAAATAACTATTATATCAACAAGAGTAATTTGTAGAAAGTTTTCAACAAACGTAACCCATGAACACGTTTTCTTATTTAATTAACATGTCATGGTGAAAGCTAAAAATTAGGATTTTCTTACTTAGTTCAATAAGGAAATATTTAATAACCGAAATTTTAGGTGATTTAAATGTCCTAAATATTATGAAATTAACTTAAATTATAATTGTATCCAATGTGAAATTTATTTTTAGAAGGTAAAAAGACGAAAAATATTTCACTAAGGATATTCGTACTTTTAGTATAGTATAGATAAAATAAGTATTTTAAGGCATAAAACTAAATTTTTAAGTTTAAGGTTTTAAATTTGAAATGTGAATTTTAAAATTTGAAAATTGAAATTAAGTGGCTACATAAAATTATTTAATCAGACAAATACGTAAGATTCAAACTTCAAAGGCTTTCATTTCATATATTCAATAATAATACTTCAAATTAACTTGTCTTATAAACTAACACCTTAAACTTAAATAAGTCTAACAAATTCAAAGTAATTTAAATTGTCTCAAATCAACTTAAATACGAATTCCTGGAGAACGCAAAACACAACCCTTGATATGTCTCCTTAAACTAGATGTGCCCTTCCACTTTCGATGAATATTTAGGACTCGACCATAGTTCTTGCACTCTACTTTGGGAACTTCTTCATTTTCTTCTCCCACCTCAAAGTGTTCCCAAATATGAACGCACTCTAGAAGCTCGGGGCATGATTTAATTTGAACCTAACAAAAATGGTAACAACACTTCACTTGATGATGTAATTTTATTGTGGCTATCGTAAATAATTGATAAAACTTGAAATATTAATTAATTGAGAACTTGAGAGCAATAAGCAATTCGATAATCAAAAGGGAATTGAGTGAGAATTAGAGCAGAAGAAGAGAGCAAGTTGTGAAAATAACGAAGAAGAGAGCAAGTTGTGAAAATAATGAAGAAGAGAGGGGGCTATTTATAGTTATTAAAAGATTAAGAATGTAATTTATCAATTATTAGAGGGTGTAGGGGCTATTTTAGTAAGGGAACAGGCCGAAATGGCTAAAAGTGCAAAAATGGCCGTTGCCCAACGATCATTTTTCAGTTTGACCGTTCGCAACGGTCAGAATTAAAAAAAAATTACAGCATAAACCGGACTGGAAGGGTTCGCGGGCTAGTCGGGTTCCGATGCGCCGGTAGCCAAAAAAGGCCTGACCCGTCCGGCACAACCCCCCTACCCTAGACAACCCGTCTCACCCCTTACAGAACCAGGCTGACCCCGTTCGACCCGATCAACACCCTTAATACTATTTCTTCCTCAGTTTGCTTTTGTGTGATACATTTTTTTTATTAGTTTATTAAATTAAAAATATATATTTTAAATACGTTATTACTCTTAATAAAAAAACTTGTTTAGCGACGTGCATAATGAGCCAAATTCTTCGTGAAACAATAGTTGCCTCCAAATTTGTGAACCTAAATAACTTATAAAAGCCATGGGCCACTTTGGATGATCACGAACAACGAATGTCTGAAATGATTTCTTGCCTTACCTTTTAGATGAGAACGAAAATCGATTTAAGACGAATTTTGGACGTTTGGCCAAACAAATTCCCCTATAGTAAGGGCAGATAAGTATTCTTGAAGATATTCATTGACGATATATATAAAAGATATTTATTAAATAATTATTGGTAAATCTCTTCATAAGCATAAATCCATAATCAGGTAACAATGGAATAATCTGTTGCCACAAATTAAAAACTACTCATAGAATATAAAAAATTACACTGTTAAAAGCATATAACTTATGCTGCCAATCTGTATGCAAAGCTTATGCTGCTACTTATTTGCGGTCATCACCGTCAACATAGCTCAGGGAATATCATCAACGGCTCAGATTTTGTTAGTAAATTCAGCAGTGAAATTCTATCAGTTACCAACCGATTATCGTGGAAATTTTTAAAAAAAAAAAACTACTTTTATTTTACCTAGTCAAGTAAATTGCCAATGGAATTATGTGTTATTTACCAACTGATTTATTGTTGGTAAATTTACTAACGTACTCAGATCCATGGATAAATATTACCAAACGGGCCTTTTTTAACAACAAATCAACATTCATTGATAATCAAATTTACCAATTCGATTTTTTCGTTGGTAAATTCAGTTATTTTGTAGTGTAATTATTAATTATTTTATTGCATTATCCAACCTAGGCTTATTATTCATAGTTATGTCATTGTCAGGGGCAAAAACTACACTTTGGTAAGGGTGATCAATTGATCACCTTTTGTCGGAAAATTATAGATAAAATATTATATTTAAAAGGTGCATATCATATATTGAACACATTTTGTCGGGAATTTTTTTTACGTCGCCACTGATCGTTAGTTACTCTAAGTTGACCGTGTAAAAATTCACACAAATATATAAAAGTTAAAGGTTTCAGACTTTACCGCTGCCTAGTGTTGCACTCAAAAAAAAATGATAGCTCTCTACTTTATCAATCAACACGATAAAAATAATTAAATGTTCATTCCAAGAAGTGAGAAATGAAAAGAACTTGATAAGCAATTATTCAAAAGTAAAACGATCATAAAAGAGCAGAAACTCTGAAAACTTACCGTGACTTCTCGATATACATTGGTAGAAAACTCTTTTTCTGTTTTTGATTAGATTAAGGTACGACACTTATAAACTAGTAATATTCGAAAGTACTGAATTTTAACTACGTACTAAAAAAAAAATAAAAAAAATACGTACTACATATATACACACACAAAGTCACAAACTAGTCTATATATAGAGAAATAAATACAACAATCCCTTTCAATTATCATTTTATTCTGCTTAATATCGATATTTTCTACTACCGTATAAATCAGAATCCGGGATGCATAACACTACTAAAGTATGCTAATGATCGGAATTAACTTAAATCACTGAGCACGAAGTTTAAGAAAAAAAAAGACTTTTAAATTTGTGGTATAAAATTTGTCATTGTGTGGCTATAAATCATTACATAAAGGTAAATTATTTCCAAATATGAAAAAACATCAATTTTTTTGGCATGAACTAAAAAAGAAATAGGTTCACATAAATTAAAACGAAGGGAGTAGCTGGTTGGTGCTAGTCCTAACTCCCTTGGCACTGGCAGATTAATTTGCGTGAGTATTGACAAATCAACAACTAAATTGAAAGTAATCAGATGTGAATTTAATTGTAGTAACGTTTATGTACAAACATGTCATTATCCGGAGAATAAGTTATTTATTTCTCGTTCGGTTAACTAATCTATATCTATCTATCTATTTGTATCTATATTATTATAAAAGCATGAATATAATGTCGGTTTATAAAAATAACCTTATAATATTAAACATAAGAACTCATAATAAAAGGACATAACCGGAATTCTAGATATTAGCCGTAGGGGTCGTTTGGTAGGAGATATTAGAAAAAATAATGCAAACATGCTCTATGCGTTACTAATATCTTGTTTGGTACATCTTTTCAACCTGTACATCATACTTGGCATTATCCTATGCATAAGTAATGCATAGAAAACCATGACTATTAATGCATTAGCATGGTTAAAGACAAAATTATCCTTAAAGTCCCTTAAAGCTAGAGAATATGGAGGGCATTTTTGTAAACAACTATTTTTCTTAAAAATTAACCAATGCATTATAATTTTAATACACCACACCAAACAGTAGATAAGAAATAATATCTGCATAACTAATGCTTGCATTACTAACCCATACATTACTAATACACATTATTCCGCACTGTTTTAGGACATAATACTAAACGTTAGTAACCATACATGATTACCTTTAGAATTTCTATTAGTATAATTACTTTCGCGTATCTTTTCATATAAAATTGAACAAGTAAATATCTTTAGTCATGTAATCCTATTATTTTTAGGATATACTTCTTAAAAATTTCTATTACTAATTTAATTTGAAAACGTATTATAATGTCCTATTACTAATTTAATTTGAGAATGTATTACATTGTCTAAATTCATTTAGAGAAAGGAGAGCCTATATTATTATAAAAGCATAAATAAAATATTAATATACCAAAATAACCCTAAAATATTAAGCGGAAGAACCCATAGGGAGATGAATAACTGTAATTACCTATTTGGTTTACAATAACTTATATGCTAATTTTTAATATTTAAAAATTTTAAATTAATGAAATTTTATCTATTAAATTCTTATTAAAAATACGTAGGAAGGTTTAATAAAATTAATTTAATAAGAATTCTCTGTATTGGCAATACATTGTCACTCTATAATGTACAATACTAAGAAAAATAAAAGTAATATTAAATGGATTGCATAAAGAGTTGAAATTAAGAAAAAGATACCACCACGTTAATATATTTTTATTTTATATTTAAACTATTTTCCTACTCAAATAATATATTTTTTTTATCAATTTTTCGTTTAATATTAAAAAATACTCAATTATTAAACAACAACTAACACAATATTTAAGAATACAAAAGTGTGAGAAAGAGAAAGAAAATGATTGGTAAGAGTCAATATCACTAATGATTCTACAAACATAACGATCTAAAAGTGAAATGCCATATCAATCTTTTACTCTTTGAAAATAAAATTTATGGTGGATAAAATTATGATTAAGATTAAATATTCAAAATAAGAGATGAACTAATATTGGATCTGAATCAACATAAAATAAATTATTTTGTATTTTAAAACCAAATAGTAAAATCTTTTCATTAATTATTTAGCAAGAGAATCCAATTTAGTTAGTTTTTTTAAATTCATTATATGAGTAAAATTCTTATTCAAATTTAAAAAAAAAATCTTAGGGTACATAAATATATTCCATAAAAAGAGCGTTAGAACACAAAGTAAAAACGATAGTATATTATTAAGAATCAAAATGCTATACAAGTGTCTGAGGAAGCACAATCAAAGCTAAATCCTAATCAAGAACAAGCTTTCAAGACTATATTATAAAGATTCGACTCTGGTATAATGGGATTATTCTTTATAGATGCCTCCGGCGGAATCAAAATAATATTTCTATGCCATGCATTACTTGCATATTATATTAAGAGGCATGACACTATTAGCAATAATAGCAAGTGGTGTATCAACAATAATTTTATTGTGATTCCACCCGCTTTAGATTTGATATACCTCTTCAAACAACTTAAATAACCATCACAAATATATCAAAGCAGAGCAATAATTTAAAATTTATAAGGAAAACAAAATTGCTAATATGGGATGCATTACTTATGGCTAAGTGTTAAACGATTGAAATAATTGCCCGAAGTTCTAGAGATATATTGGATATTAATGAACCGTTTGGTGGAAAATTAATAGTCTGGGAGGTGATTTATGTCAAGTCCTACCAGTAGTTCCAAAATCGACAAAAGCATAGCCTGTAAAAGCTATCTTGCCAAAGTTATACTTCTGACCTCAAATGAAAAAGATTCAACTGACAAGAATTATAAAGTAAGAACAAATCCAGTATTCATTGTCTTCTTGCTTCGTGTCGAAAACGAAGAAGAGCATCCAACGGTGATTTGGTTCTTCCTGAACACTTGGTAATCAAAACAATGGTAATGGTAGTGCATTTAATAAGAGAAATATTGTCACGACTCCAAAATCCTAAACCGGCCGTGATGGCGCCTATCGTGGAATTAGGCTAGCCAATAATCACTTATTTACAGTTTCTTTCCAAAATCCAACCACTTTCAAGCATTTCATAAAGCATACAAAATTACTAAATTCACTAGGCAAAATAAACAGTTAAACAATCCAACCAACCCCAAAACCCGGAGTCAACATGTCATGAGCATCTAAGAAAAATATGCCAAAAGGTATACTATTATAATACAAAACCTCCGAATGAATAGCTAGATACAACAAAAGAAGGAAAAACAGAGATGCTGTGGACGCTGAACAGATATCTCTATATCCCGAACTCCGGCTCTGCACGAAATAGATAGCTAATGCTCGGTATCTGCACCTGAATCTGCACATAGGGGTGCAGGGAATAATGTGAGTACGCCAACTCAGTAGTAATGAAAATAAATCAAGTCTAAGCGGCAAGAAACACATAAAAATCAATATCATCAATTCACAATATGCACATCCTTTCTTTCCAACAATATATACATAGATATATGAAATCATCATGCCTTAAAACCAACTTCAGAAAAATCCTTTGAAAAATGTATTTTTCAACAATTTCAAACCGAAAGATTTAGTATAAAAATGAAATAAATCGTAAGTAGCCCCTCGGGCAAAAACATGAATCATAAATCGCCCCTCGGGCAGAACATCACTCAGCACCTCACAGCCACTCAGTATCAGCCCCTTGGGCAACCTCACTGTCACTCATGTCTCCCAATCACTCATCACTCGGCACTCATCACTCATCACTCAGCACTCAGCACTCAGTAGGTACCTGCACTCACTGGGGGTGTGTATAGACTCCGGAGGGACTCCTTCAGCCCAAGCGCTAATATCAAGCCACCTCGTGGCGTATCATATCCTCACAATCAGGCCCTCGGCCTCACTCAGTCAGAACCTCTCAAAAGCCCCTCAAGCAAATCAGTAAAATGGGGTACTCGACCCAAAACATCATTTTATATCTTAAAATAGTGTAAACTAGGCTGAGTTTCGAAAACAGTAAGCACAATGTGACTGAGTGTAAATCATCAATAAACAGTGAAGAAATAGCAATAAAAATCCCCCAAGGGGTCTAAACAAGTTGGCACGAGGCCCCAAACATGGCTTATAGCCCAAATATAGCAATAGTCTGTAGAACACAGTTTAACATATGATTTAGAGTAAAATACAACTCAATAGTTGTCTTGGAGAGGACCAAGTCCAATCCAAAAATCAGTGCGCGCCACATACTCGTCATCCGACATGTGCACCATTCTAATAACAGTGAGAAATATGAACTCCGGGGTTTCATACCCTCAGGACAAGATTTATAACCATTACTTACCTCCACCGGGCCATAACACTAATCCGCGATGCTCTTGCCCCTCAAATTTTCTCCCGATTGCTCCAAATCTAACCAAAGCCAGATTAACATCATCAATATACGCTAAAGGAACACAACCCAATCGAAAACTATCAATTTACACAAAAATATCGAAATTCGGCCAAACCCGAGCCCCGGGCCTACGTCTCGAAATTCGATAAATTTGCATCACTAGAAACCTCGTCCTCCCACGATTATACACATACCAAGAACACCATAATAGGACCACAATTGCCTACCCAAATCACAAAAAGAATTTTCCAAACCTCCTCCCATTTTTCCAAACTTTTTCTACTTTAATCCTTCAAATTACAAGCCTAATCCGAACAAAATTGCATAGAAATGACTTTAATAATCCGGGAACTTACCTTCACTGAAGACCCTCGAATTCTTTCTTCAATTTGCCCTCAAATAAGCTCCAACTGCATGCAACAATGGTAGAATAACCAAAATTTCGCGGAGGCACTCTTTTATACTGTTCTGCCTAGCTAATCCGCACCTGCGGACCTTTCCTCTCACCTGCGGACCCGCACCTGCGGTCCCAGGTGCGCACCTGCGAAATCTCACTAACAGACCAATTCTCGCACCTGCGGCTTCGCAGGTGCGGCCAACTCTTCGCACCTGCGGAATCCTCCTGCCTAGCCTTCTTTCGTATTTGCGCATGGACCTTCGCACTTGTGGCTGCCCATCTGCAGGTGCGGCCACACCAGAAGCTTTACACCAGCAGCCATTTGCTGCAAATTCCTAAGTTCAAACCTCCGCCAACCATCCGAAATCAATCCCGAGCCTCTCGGGGCCCCAACCAAACATACCAACACACCCCATAGCATCATTCAAGCTTAGTCGAGCATTCGAAACACCAAAAACAACACGAAAACACCAAAATTACATCAAATTCAAACCTATGAACTTTGAAACTTCTAAATTTCGCCAATGATGCCGAAACCAACCAAAACACCTCCATTGACCTGAAATTTTGCACACATATCCAAAATAACATTACTAACCTGCTCCAACTTTCGAAATCCCATTCCGACCTCGATAGCCTATTTTTCACTACCGATCGAAAATCGCTAAAAACTAACTTTCGCCAATTCAAGCCTAATTCTACACCGGACATCAAAACTTGATTCCAAACACACTCCTAAGTCTCAAATCACCTAATGAAGCTATCCGAGCCATAAAATCCTTATTCCGAGGTCGTTTACCAATAAGTCAACTCTCAGTTGACTTTTTCAACTATTAGGCTACTTTAAGAGACTAAGTGCCTCAATTCTCACCATGACTACTACGAACCCAAACCAACTGACCCAACACAACATAAACAGGCTAAGCAATATATGATAAAGCAGAAATGGGAGAAACAGGGTTAATCTCACGGAACGACCGGTCGGGTCGTTACAAATATTTTCATCATTAGATTAAAATGCAATTTGTGCAAATCGCACGATAGAATTAAAAAGATATCTTAGCTAGCAGAAATGAATATATTGATCAACTAAATAAAAGATTGATTGCAAAATTTTATAGTAAAAATGAAATCTTTTTCAGCTTTTGACTCAGCAGAAAATAATACAAACAATTACTACTAAGAAGAATACTTAAATACTTTAATACCAAATGGCGTTCTACCATACATGTTTGTTGTCAAGTTTATTATTTCTTACGTTTGTTAGTGTCACCACATATATAATAGATTGAGTTAAAATTGATCTTATGTTGTATATAGTTTAATTTTGAAGAAAACTATGCATATCATGCAACTGAAAAACTTAGATACACCGAATAGCTTATGTAATAGGACGCAAATGGTATATTAAAGTTTTGACAATAACGTCATACATACAAAAAATATGATACTGGTCCATGTACTTCTAAGTGTATTCTTATCCCTGACTTCATCTTTCGTCTTCTGAAACTAAAGAATATCCTTTTAAATTTGTGAGAAAGTAATTTTTAGTATGTTTATGTCTTACAAATATAATAAATAAAGCACAAGGACAAACATCCTAAATATTGGACTATATTTATCGTAATATATTTTCTTGCAAGAACAATTGTATGTTGCACTTTGAAGAGGGATTTCAAGATCGAAAACAAGAGTTCTGGGTTAAGGCAGAGCAACCAAAGCATTAGGAGGAAACATGCATAAAAAGAATTATCCACAAAAAAGTGTTCGTTAAGATACCATCACATTAAATACTTTTAAACTATAATACATAATTATCTAACTAACATGACAAAATTGTTCATTTGTGTTAGTTTTGATGATGTTCTTTTATCTTAAATTCATGTATATGCTAATGCAATAATATTTTTCGGCATTTAGATGATTGTTGTATTATTATACATAAAATTTCTCTCATTAATTAAATTTTATTGTTTCTCATATAAATAAATGTTTAAATCATTACGTGTCATTATTAACGTGCAACACACGTTCATAGATACTAGTATTATTATAAAACACGAATATTCCACACTAAATATTGGATAACAAAAATATTCTTAAAATATTGACTGACTTTTATGCCCTTAAATAGTTAGAAGATATCAGACAAAATAGTAATATATAAACTTTGCCTGAATAGACGTTGAATTGAACTAAAACTCAGACTAACATGACATTGTATGAACTTCTAATATCAATCCACTTTGGCTTTCTATACGTAAAACAAATGACTACAAAATTAGTTTTTTCTCAAAGAGCGTTAAGTTCATCATTCCAAAGGGTTAGGAATATTGAGCTTTGGCACTAAATTTTCGCAAAGCAGTTGTACTCTATTCATTAGTCCGCCTAAGAGATCTCTTGCCATTGGTATATGAAACAAGATTTATTATTTATATTTGTCCTTCTAGCTTTAATCTTCTATATCAACAATGTGATCTCATCCTGTTGGTCGTTATGAAGTTTGCTTATCTTATTTTATACTGTTTACAACAACAATAAATTCAGTCTAGTCCTAACATGTGGAGTCTGGGAAAGGTAGTCTGTATACAAACCTTACCCCTACCTAGTGCAGGTAGAGAGGCTGTTTCTAATAGACCCTCGGCTAAATACCAAAAAATTAAAAAATAAAATAAAAAAATAAAATAAAAAATAAAAAATAAAAAATAAAAATACAATAAAAATAAAAATAAAAATAAAAATAAAAATAAAAATAAGAATCACATACCGTAATACAGGATAAATAGTATCCAATAATAGCAACAGGAAATACAATACCTGAGGTGAACATAACTACATACCGTAATAAAATCTAAGAATATCAAGGGAAATGCATGCTATTAAACCTATCGGTGAACACTATAAACTACCTACTAACCTTCTACCTTAATCCTCGACCTCCACACCCTCCTATCAAGTGTCATGTCCTCAGTGAGCTGAAGCAGCGCCATGTCCTGCCTAATCACCTCTCCCCAATACTTCTTAGGCCTCCCTCGACCTTTTCTCAAACTATCCATGGCCAACGTCTCACACCTCCTAACAGGAGCATCAATGCTTCTTCTCTTAACATGTCCGAACCATCGCAGCCTCGACTCACGCATCTTGTCCTCCGTGGAGGCTACTCCCACTCTGTCCCGGATAACTTCATTCTGAATCCTATCTTTCCTGGTGTACCCACACATCCATCTCAACATCCTCATCTCTGCTACTCTCATCTTCTGCACGTGAAAGTTCTTGACTGGCCAACACTCAGCCCCATACAGCATAGTCGGTCGAACCACCACTCGATAAAACTTACCCTTAAGTCTTAGCGGCACATTCTTATCACACAAAACATCGGAAGCGAGCCTCCACTTCATCTATCCCGCTCCGATGCGATGCGTGACATCTTCGTCAATCTCCCCATTACCCTGGATAATAGACCCGAAATGCTTAAAACTCACTCTCTTGGGGATAACTTGAGCATCAAGCTTAACCTCTACATCTGCATTATGGGTCCCGTCACTGAACTTAC
>ML435668.1:0-78099 GCA_005239525.1 Nicotiana knightiana
ATCCTATATTACTTGTCGACCACGTACACTTGCGTGTGCATTGGGAAATCAACCAACAGTGCATCTGGGCATTCATCCGGAGCTTGTCCCTAACGTATATTTGGCGTGAACTTCTCGGTGAGCTGCTTTCCTTTGACGTCTCTCTCTGGCATTACCTTGGAGTTCCTCTTTTATTTTGCTATGTCTGTATTACTTTTCTACAGACAGTAGGACAAACTTGTACTTTCTTTTGGATACTCGTTTCTATTAGATGCCCGTAGACCTGTGACGCCAGTTCCTGGCATGGCCACGCAGTGGATATTCTATTCTTTTGGGTTGTGATTATTGGTGGTGATTACTATATTTATTACTCACTTTTGGTTGTCTAAGTCACTTGTTTACTTCGAAATTTGAAATCTGAAAGAAAACCTCTCAAGTATGGGAAATTGATTTATAAATTAAAAAGGGATCACTAGTAAACTAAGGTTGGCTTGCCTGATATCTGAGTTGGGCGCCATCGCGACCTAAATTGGGATTTGGGTCGTGACAGATTCTCTTTTTAGAAGCTTTAAATTGAAAGAGTTGACCAAGTTTGACTTTTGCGTATTTGATCTTGGATCGGAGTTTTCACTGGGTCCTTTATGTCCGGATGGTAATTTTTGAACTTAGATGTATGTCCGAAATTGAATTCGGAGTTTCCTGGCATTAGTGATAAAATAATTCCGGCTACGATGGATAATACTACTAATAACACAAATGCTATAGACTTTCTTACCACTATGCTAAATCCTACATTTAGTAAGATTTTTCAAATTAGATGTATTTTTCATATTTACCATTTAATTGTGGGTGGTGGTATGAGAATTTTAAATATTCAAATTGAAAAGGTTAAAATGGCTCTTAACTTCTTTTTTCATTCAAACCGTAGAAGTACACTTAGAGAATATGTAAAAGATGCGATGAATGTGGCCTAAGAGAAAGAAATATTCCTAAATCTTGTCCAACTAGATGGAATTATATTTATGAAAGTTTGGTTGTTGCATAATGAATATAAAAACCCCATAAACTCAATGTTTAATGCGCATGTAAGTGATGATGACAATTTCCTTACGAATGGAAATTAGGCTAATGTTAAAATGCTTGTTGATTTTGTAGAAAAATTTCATATTGTTACAAATGAATTTTCTGGGCAATATTATCCTACTTTTTCTAACTGTTTAGTTTATATTGTAGAAATTACAAATTTGTTAGCTCATTTTTTCACAGGGTGTGAATATTTATCAACTTGCTATTGATTCTATGAGAAAAAAGTTTTAAGAAATATTTCTTTCCTATTCCCCTATGTATGGTTTTGCTGCTTTGTTAAATCCTTTTATGAAATTAGGATGTCCTCAATTTTGGTATGAGATATGTTATAATTGTTTAACACTTGAAGATGATGAGTTGCCTTAACTTCCGGAAGCAATAGCCTCAATTAGAATAAATGCTCAAACTATTTATAATGCTTATCAAGTTGCATTAAATCATGCTAGACCAAATGTTTCAACTCCTTCTTCTTCTGATTCTCAATCTTCTAAAAGAACTGGGGAGGGGGGAGGGGTAAGAGGACATAGTTCTTGGTTGGGGTTTAGGAGTTCTTTTGGTTCTAGTAGTAATGATTTTTCATAACTAAATGAGTTTGAAGTTTATTTATTATAGCAACTTAAGTAAGTGAATCCCGACGGCACCTTTAATATTTTGCAATGGTGGAAGGACAAAGAAAAATACTTTCCTGTTCTTTAAGTAATGACTCGAGATATTTTAACTATTGAAGCTTCAACAATGGCATCGGAGAGCGCTTTCAGTCAAGAAATACTTCAAATGGGTGATTATAGAGCATCTATGAGGGAGAGCTTGGAAAAAACAGTACTTTTAAGAGATAAGATCCGTTCCGAAAGAAGAAATTTTGGCTTTCTGAATCACAACCAGAGGAAGACGAAGCTTATGAAGAAATGCAATCTGATTGCTGAGGATTCCGCTTCGCCCGACAATGGAAGCGACGATGACCAAGCTACTTTTTCCGCCAGCACCAACGGAACTTCCTCCAAACCTTGAAGGATTTATGAAGTTTGTAAGAGATAGCATGTAACTTGTATGTTCAAAAATTAATATGTATTATGTAACTTGTATTTTGGCACATCTTGATTAGTTCCTTTTTATTCTCAATGGTGGTATTAGCACCTTGTTGTGCTCATTCCATAGGGGGAGGAAGACTAAGAAAGATATAGCCGTATTTTTTATTGCTATAATAAAATTACAAGGATTTGCTTTGAATATCTTTTTACAATATTTATATCTTTAAATTTGAATTAAAAATTAGGTCACAATTCTATAATAAATTACAAGGCATTGCCTTAGATATTTTTTAACATCTTTTTGTCTCTAATTTCTATTTAATTAAAACAAATCATTGCTTATCCGTTGGGCCCATTTAGCGCGTTAGGCCTGTGGGACTGACCCATTTAGCCTTGGACCATGAGTTCGTGGGCCTGGTCCCGGCCAGTTCCAACAAAAAAACCGTTTAACCCAGGATCATTTATCCCGTTTATTTAAGGACCGGGACCGGATCAGGACTGCGACCCACGAGACCGGCTTGTTAGGCCCGTTTAGGAATCGTCCCGACCCACTTGCCACCCCTATCTAAAGGCTTATAATTTTTACAAGTTTGACTGTAGGTTGACTTCAGAGCTATCGTGTGTGGATTACTGTTTCGGGACTTGGAGTAGGTTCGTTTTGTCATATGGAACTTGTCCGCAAAGTTTGGCATTATTCCAAGTTGATTTGATAGGAATCAGACACACAAATGTATTTTTTGAAGTTCTTGAGTTTCGTGTTGATTCATGTGTTTTGAGGTAAGATTCTTGATTTCAAGGTGTTATTTTGATTATTTAATGATGGGAGCGAGTTCATGTTATATTTTTAGACTTGTCTTGATATTTGGTTTAGAGGCCCGAGGGCTCGGGTGAGTTTCAGACGCGTTTTGGTATGTTTGGAAGAGTTTTAGACATTGCTGGTGTGATCAAGTATCAGAGGTCTCGCATTTGCGAGCAATATGCCGCATTTGCGAGACTAGGCTATGTCATCTAGGTTCGCATTTGTGAACACAGTGTTCGCACTTGCGATGGGTGGCCTGGGTGAGCTGGTTCTCACTTGCGATCGTCTTGGTCACATTTGTGAAGTGCCCAAGTTCGCATTTACGAACAAATCATCGCATTTGCAATGACAACATGAATATGGGACTCTTTGCTTTTAGATGGTTTCCTCGCATTTGCAGGGTCGCATTTGCGAAACCCATGTCGCAATTGCCACACCAGCGCCTGGACAAAAGATGAGGGATGGGATTTTTCGTCTCATATTCATTTTTTGGAATCCTAGACTCGGTAGGAGGCCATCATTAAGGGGGAATTTCATCTACAATCATTAGGTAAGTGATTTTGTTCAATTTTCAACTATTTTACATGATTATATGTGAGTTTTAACATCAAAGTTATGAGAATCAAAGTGAAATTTTGATAAACCTTGTCTATGTTTTGAAAGATGAGAATTTGAGTTTTGAGAGTCGATTTGGAGTCGGATTCTGAAAAAAAACACATGTATGGACCCATGGGGTTATGGGTAGTAGAAATCTACCCTTGGAACCGGGTTTTGACCGAGAAGGGGAGGGGTGGAGGTTGGATTTTATTGACTTTTGAGGAATTGTGTAAAGATCATATAGCTTTAATTATTGGAATTCATTTCTCTTGCATTATATTATAGAGTCGATTTTGATTAGGTTTGAGCCAAACAGAGATGAATTGTAAAGGAAAAAGCCATTTTAGAGTATTGATTGAGGGCTTTTGAGGTAAGTATCTTTCCTAATATTGTGTGGGGGAACTACCCCGTAGGGATTGGTTTGTTTGCACTATTTGAACTACATGAATGATGTGTACTCGAGGTGACAAGTGTGTACACAACTTATATGTGGAAATTTGACCGTTTAGACCCTGAGGTTCTTATGTACATTAAAATGAAGTTGTCTTATCATGTTATATCCTTGTCACGACACCAAATCTACACTGACCGCGATGGGGCGCCTATCGTGGTACTAGGCTAGCAAAATTACTGAACATAATATGAGGTACTTTCTATTTAGAACAGTAACACAATTTTATCAAAAACTTAAGAGTTTAAATATTTCAAAAATGCAGATAAGAAATGAAAATATCTGAACAAAAATCCCCAAAACCCGGAGCCAACAGTCATGAGCAACTAAATAGAACAAAAAATATGACATGTTTCCTTAATACATCAAGTCTAGGAAAAATATAAATAGAAACAGAATGAGAGGGAGAAGGGTGGGGCTGCGAATGTCGTGCAGCTACCTCACAATCTCCGACAACTGCTCCACTGATGAAGAATCGAATCTCACCCGATCCGGGCACCTGGATCTGCACACAAGGTGTAGGGAGTAACGTGAGTACACCAACTCAGTAAGTAACAAATATTAATAAGGACTTGCATGCAGTGACGAGCTTTTATAATCATGAAAATTCATAAAATAAACATCAGTGGAAGACAATAAACCAAGTCAGGGATCTACGTCCCGAAAGTTTCATAAAACTCCAGTTTTCCCTTTCCAAATTTCATATAAAACATTGGTTCAACAGTTATTATTAGAGGCAAAAATGTAAAGAAGAGTGAAAACAGCCCCTCGGCACAATGTCACTCACAATATAAAGCCTCTCAGTCACTCGTGACTCATCCCTCATCAATCAGCACTCACGCTCAATAGGTGCCATATAATAACCGCTGCAGTGTGCAGCCCGATCCATATATATATATATATATATATATATATATATATATATATATATATATAGTGTTGCGGCGTGCAACCCGATCCATAAATATTTGACTGCACTCACTGGGGTGTACAGACTCCGTAGGGGCTCCTTTAGCCCAAGCGCTATATCGCTGCGGCATGCAACCCGATTCACCATATCTCGCTGCGGCGTGCAGCCTGATCCAATATACTCGCTGCGGCGTGCAGTTCGATCCAATATATATATATATATAACACTGCGGCGTGCAGCCTAATCCATCATTATCCTCACAATCCGGCTCTCGCCCTCTCTCAGTCATCACCCTTACAAGCCACTTGGGCAACTCACCACAAATCAAGGGGACTCAGCCCAAAAATATCTTTCATTTGTTTGAATACAGGGTGATAAACATGAATAAATAATAAACAAGTATGAATTATGATTGAGATTATATTTTCTATCAAAAATAGTGTTATAATAAACACCCCTATGGGTCCAAAACAGGTCGGCACAAGGCCCCAAACATGACATACAGCCCAAGATATAGTATAAGTCTCTAAAATATGAAATATCATATGATTTCGAATCAAACACGCGACTTAATAGTCGATACGGGACATACCAAGTCACAATCCCTACCAGTGCACGCCCACATGCCCGTCACCTAGCATGTGCATCACCTCATTTATCAAATCAATACAAAATGCCGGGGTTTTATACCCTCAGGTCTAGATTTACAACTGTTACTTACCTCAAACCGGATGAAAAACTACACCGCGATGCCTTTGCCTCTCGAATCGGCTCCCGATTACTCCGAATCTAACTAAAACCAGATTAATATCATCAATAAATGCTAAGGAGACAAAATCCATTCAAAAATTATCAAAATTAAGCACAAATCCCGAAATTGGTCAAACCCGACCCCCGGGCCCACGTCTCGGAATTTGATAAAAATTAAAAAACTAAAATCCTTATCCTCTCACGAACCCATACATACTAAATACATCAAAATCCAACCACAAACGACCCCTCGATTCCTTAATTTAAGTCTCCAATTCTCAATCCCTAAACCCCCAAATTTAGTCATAAATTTCCATACATTTCACCTCTAATCAGTCAAATAACACCATAGAAATGAGTTTTAGATCCAAAAATCTTACCTCCACGAAGTTCTTTTGATTTCCCCCTTCAAAACCCTTTCTCAAGCTCAAATCCGTATGAAAACTTTGATGAAATAACCCAATTTCGCGAAGGTTGGTATTCATACTCTCTGTCCAGTGAAAATGCACTTGCGGTCTTTTAACCGCACCTGCAGACCCCCACTAGCGGTCCCAGATGCGCTTCTGCGGAATTCCATTTAAAAATCCAACCTCGCACCTGTGGTCCATAAGCCCGCACCTGTGACCAAAGGTTCCGCATCAGCGGAAAAAGCTTAGCCCCTCAAACTCCGCATCTGCGGCTCCCATACCGCACCAGCAACCTCGCACATGCGGCTCCCCTTTCCGCAAGTGAGAAAAACCATAAATCTTTATACCAGCAGTTCAAGTTACCAAAAAGCATGACGATAACCATCTGAACCCATCCCGAGGCCCTCAGAGCCCCAACCAAAAGTACCAACAAGTCATAAATGATGACCTGAACTTAGTTGAAACCTCGGAACACTCAAAATAACATAAAAACACCAAATCAAATCCAAATTGAAGCCTAAGGATTTCTAAACTTCCGAAATTCGCCAATGATGTCGAAACCACCCAAACCACGTCCGAATCACCTGAAAATTTGCACACATCCCAAATGACACTACGAACCTGTTCTAACTTCCGAAATTCCATTCCGAACCCGATAGCTAATTTTTCCACTGGCGACCGAAAATCGCCAAAAATCCAATTTCGCCAATTCAAGCCTAATTCTACTCTGGACCTCCGAATGACAATCCGAACACACTCAAGTCACAAATCACCTAATGAAGCTACCCGAGCCACAAAAACTACATTCTGAGATCCTTTACCTATAAGTCAACTTCCGGTTGACTTTTCTAACTAAATCACCATCCTAAGAGACTAAATGTCTCATTTCTCATCACAACCACTCCGAACTCGAACCAATCAACCCAACGCAACACAAAAGAGCTGAACCATACAAGAGTGAAGCAGAAATGGGAAAACAGGCTAAACTCTCGGAGCGACCGGCCGGGTCGTTACGATCCTTCATTACTAAGTTTACCCTTACATGTCTTATTTGAAGTTTATTGGTTTATCTTCTACCCCTTTGCTGCCACATATACTCTTATATGCCTTAATTGAAGTTGTTGCCTCTTTTATTACCATGTTAGCTCTTCTGTAGTTGATTGTCCTTAATTGAAGTTATTGTTATCTCTTACATTGTGACTCATCCTTATTTTAATCGTTGTTACATGTTATCTCTCTTATTATTGAGCTAGTCTTATTTGAATTAATTGTTGCATGTTATTTATCCTATTATTAAGTTATTCTTATATGGATTCATCGTTACACGTTACTTATCCTATTGTTGAGTTATTCTTATTTGAAATCATCGTTACATATTATTCCTCTTATTGTTGAGTTACTCTTATTGGATATCGTTGTTACACATTATCTTTCACATTGTTGTGTTATTCTTAACTGAAACCTTTGTACTTGTTATGTCTTCCATTGGGAGCTCGTTATTCCATTTCTTTGTGTTTGTAATTCTTGTGTTGCTTTACTTATCGCACTCCCCTGATATCATTGTTGTTATTGTACTCAGTGTTGTTGAGCCGAGGGCTATGTGTGATTGTGGTATTAGGATTGTTTTGAGGAAATGTGGTGGTATATGGGCACATGTGTTGCGAGTTGTTATATTGGGTTGTTATGTTTCTGGCACACATGAAATTGTTGAGGGGATTGTTGGGGTGTTTGCACGTAAGTTGTCTGTGCTATTGTTATTATTGATATTGCACATGCAGCGTAAAATGATGGGCCATATGTGTGGGTTTTTGAATGTGGCGAGACAAGGCGAGCATTTACTTTATTATTGCGCACATGGCGAGACAAGGGGCTATGTCATGGATGATTTGTGATGGCCTGGGGGCATTGTTGTTGATGATATTTGTGTAGTGGTGTTCCTACCTTGTGTGAGTCATGCATTTTACGTTTTGTTGTGCTGTTTCTTATGTGTCATTCGTTGTCTATACTCTTACTTGTTGACTCGATTTGTGATAGAACACTTGCACAAGCATACACCATAGTTACTTACTCATACTAGTCCAAGAAGATGAATCTTGATGTTTATTGATAATTTACATGTATTCTTATATACATGTCTTCTGTGAAAGAGTTGTACTATTTGCATGTGAGTTGTCCGTGCGGATATGAGGTATTTCTGTTGTCGGCACTTGAGTTGTCCGTGCAGTTATGAGATATTGTTCTAGCACGTGAGTTGTCCGTGCGGATATAAGATATTGTCAGTCTCTTAGCATGTAAGTTTTCCGTACAAATAAGTGGTGTTAATGGTATTGGCACGTGAGTTGTCCATGCATCACGTGAGTTGTCCGTGTAGCATGTGAGTTGTCCATACAACACGTGAGTTTTTCGTGCAGCATGTGAGTTGTCCATGCAGTTATAATTTGTAATGTGGGTATAAGATACCAAGTGACTAGGGGTCGTGTTTTGGGACCCGTAATTTTTGATTATGAGGTGTAGTACCTTGGGGAAGTTCTTGTGTAAATCATGTGTAAAAGCGGTTGTTTGTTGGGTCGTTACCTATTTTTCCCTTACTTGGTTTCACCAGACTTTTGTTGTATTCTGCTTACTTTATGGCGTTATTACTTGTCGATCCTTGTTGTTAATTGTTGTTCCAGTCCTTATTGCAAGTATTGTAGCGTCACTCTTACCATGTTTAGCTTTATATTGTTCCCTGTTAGTTTTATATTCATACTTGTACATGTTATTATGACTTAGTAGGTATCTTGACTGTTCCTCGTCACTACTCCACTGAGGTTAGTTTATATACTTACTGGGTACCACTGTACTGTACTCATGCTACGCTTTCTGCATATTTTTGTACAGACCCAGGTACCTCGGAGTTTGTTGATCATTAGCTAGCTAATCGGGCATTGCTGTGGAGACTCAGGGTATGCCTGTCGTCGCGTTCGCAGGCCTCAGAGTCACCTTTGAAATTTTATTTTGTACAACTTATTTTTAGTCTAGAACAAATGTACTTAGATATTTCCTAGTAAACTTTATAGAGCTTATGACTTGTACTACCGATTTTGGGATATTGTATCGTACTTGGGATTGTTGGCTTATTATAGAAATTTCTGATGCATGCTTAATAGTGGATTGATTAAAATCCGCTATAAAGTCAGTAAGTGTTAGGTTTACCTGGTTTTAGAGAATAGGTGCTATCATTACATCCTACGGAGAAAAATTTGGGTCGTGATATTAGTTAAGTTAAGAATTTGGATTTTGACAATGATCAATATCGGGCCAAGATGACCTCCTTTTGGTGTTTTGAGTGCACGAGTAGGTTCGTAGCATGTTTTATGATTGAAATGCATATATGGTTTATATTCGGGAGGTTCCGAATGAGTTTTGGGTGAAAAAACGAAGTTTTCTTATTGCTGGTTTTTTCTTTTTTCTGGTGTAAAAATAATGATGAAAATACCATTTATGTTCCTGAAATTTTCACTTTAAACATTCAAAACATTATATCTCCCTCATTTTAAGGTCAAATTGGGTGATTCAAGAGCCTATCTTGGGTGTAATTGCACAAGGATTATGTTGGATATATCAAACATGAATTTCGGGATCATCTAACATCTGATTCGGGCTTAGACAGCCTGCTACATTTTTTCTTGTTTCGCAATTTAGTAATTTTCTCACAAGGTTTTGGAGATCAGTTTTGGGTGATGTTGGAGGTTGCTTTCTCCATTTGGATCGGGTAAGTATTTTTGATGTATATTGATTTTATTTCATGATTCTAACCTCGATATTAGTGCTTGATTAATGATTTGAATTCTAAGAGATTGGGGGATGTTAGTAAAAACATTTCTAGAACACAAATTGATGGTTTGAAGGCCCATTTGAGGTCGAAATTGGATGATTTTGGTATGGTTGGACTCTATTGGAATGAATATTCAGAATTTGTGAGTTTTGTCGGGTTCCGGGGTGCGGGCTCAGGGTTGAGTTTTTGAGTTGACTTTTTTATTTTAGTTAACGATCTTAACTTTATTAATTGGAATTGGTTTATCTCGCATTGTTTGTTAATATTACGCCATTTTTGGCTAGATTTGAGACGGGAGGAGGTGAATTTTAAACAAAAAGCTATTTTGAGTATTGGTTTGGTTTAATTGAGGTAAGTATCTTGCCTAATTTTGCATGGCGGAAACTACCCCTTAGATTCTGGGTTGATGGTACTATTTGAATTATGTGGAAGAAGTGTACACGAGGTGACGAATGTGTACACATGTATATATATGGTATTTGACCGGTTTAGACTATTAAGCTTCTTTCTTGCATTTAATTGAAGTTGGCTTTTCATGTTATATCTTCTATTGTTAGTCTTGCTCTTATGTGTTTTACTTGAAGTTGTTAGTACATGTTCTATCTTGTACTGCCAAGTTGACTCTTATATGCCTTAATTGTTATTTGCAATTACTTGTTGAATTCATGTCTTATTTGTTACAAGCCTTAATTGTTAATTACTTCTAGGTAACTAAACCTTTATTTATGAATTGTCATTACTTGCTATTTGATTTTGTGAGGTATCATGTAACTATTTTTTCCTTCTGTCACTTTCTTTGTTTAGCTTCTTTATTGCGTTTGTGATACGCCGTAGCTGGTTGTGGTTTGTTTATTTAACTCATATTGTTTGGGGATCGGGTTGCACGCCGCAATAATATTAAATTGATATGAAAGATATGATATTGAGCGATAAAGACGAATGATATTATATAAGTGGGTTTGGGTTGCAAGCCGCAACATATATTGTTATTATTCTGTAGGATCGGGTTGCACGTGACAACAAGTTGATATGTTGTAATTGTTTGTGACAGTTAAATTTACCCCGGTTGTTATTCTAGTATTGGAATGATAGAAACTTCTTGTTTAAGTCATGCATCTTATGTGAATTGTTGTGTTAATTTAATATGTCAATCTATGCCTCCGTGGTTACTTGGTGAATTGGTTTTCAAGATGAATTTACTTGCGTGAAGTCATTATCTCATACTCTGTTGAGTTGATGGTAACATAACGATTGTAAATAAAAGGATTATGAACATGCTTACTTTATGTGACTCTTAAGTTAAAACTCGTCATTTCACTCGGTACTTTACTTTTTTTTTTTTTAGCAAATCCACTTATATAANCGTGAAGTCATTATCTCATACTCTGTTGAGTTGATGGTAACATAACGATTGTAAATAAAAGGATTATGAACATGCTTACTTTATGTGACTCTTAAGTTAAAACTCGTCATTTCACTCGGTACTTTACTTTTTTTTTTTTTAGCAAATCCACTAGGCGAGGTGCGTGGGACTAGTTTTATTAATAGTAAAAAAAAAAAAAAAGAAACCACATAGGAAGAGTACAAATAAGGGGGACAATAGCACCAATAGTGTTTCCTCTATGCCTTGGCTATATAATCACTCATTTGCGCCTCACATTGCCTTATGATCGTAGCCTCATGTAGAGGATCATGGTGTAGCAGCCGGCAAAGTCTCACGAGGGCATATAATCTCATAGCCGTTTTGATATCTTCCCAAAGGCATAGGACATGAGCATTCACATATTGGGCTAAACCTTACCTTACTAATCCTATTGAGGCATAAAATAGCCTCACCTACTAGCATTCATGTAAAAAGTAAGAACTAGAAAGTACTAAATATTCTATAATCATCACATAATTTATAACATACTCTGTGATAATATTACAAATGACTATACTAATAAAGTGATAGAATAAAATGTAGTAGGAATAAAGTCTTGTGCATTCTTGCCCAAACTTGTAACTTCTTCAAGTTATAGTTCTTTGTCACGTTCATCAAACCTCTTCAAAATTTCTTCAAAATTCATGCTTTCTTTTGGAAACGGTTGGACTTTGTAGCTGTAGTTGGGGCAACCTATTTTTGTTTGGAAACTCTCATTGGGAGTCGCCTTATATTTGCTTCCTCATTGATATTGCCGTCCCAACTCTTCTACCTTGTATGAGACTTCTTGCTTTTTCTGCTATGCATAGGTGATAAATCACCTCTTTTTGCTGCCTCTGCCCGACATTATTGTAACATATCATCTTCCTCTCCCTCTTCATACATATCTCTGCCGACATTCACTGGATTTGGCATGTCTTGAACAAGATGTTGTGTCATCAAAGCATTTACCTTGCCTTGATGTTGCTCAATAGTTTGCATGTTTTTCCTGTTCTTAACCCCCTGTCCAGTGCTAACTGCTTGTGATGGAGTTAAAGAAAGAGGAGATTTAGAATTTACCAACGCGTCCAAAAGCATTCTGTCCTCCAACGATATAGCTGGAGTATCTTCACGCTATTGCTGCTGCCCAGAGATTGATGTTGTTGCTGCAACTTGATCATCCACACAAGTATCAACTGGAGTGTTTGTAAGAAACTGCTGCTGCCCAGTGTTGGGCGTTACTACATTTTTCATAGATGTACCCCTTTGCATGCTTGTTCCGACATGTTGCTGCCCAGCAGTTGACGTTGTTGCTGCATTTTGTTCATCACCAGCAGTAATAGCTGGAGTGTTTGTAACATGTTGCTATTGTCCAAACTTAGGCATCATTGGAGAAATTCTGGGAACAAACTCTGGGGCATTCAAATTCAGCTTTCTTTTTAGTTTTGCATTTGTTTTTGGCAGTGTTGGTGATGCAACTGATAGCACATCTTCATCTGCACTTTCTTGATCAGCAATATCCGTCGATTCCTCAGCAACTTCATCACCCCAGTCCTCATTTTCATCCTCCTCACATTGGTCAACCCAAATATTGGATTTAATAACCATATCCCTCACATTTGCTTGTATAATTTCGTTGTTATTTCCAGTGGACAACATCAACTTCCCAGACTCACCCCCATACTCACCAATGGACTCCCTTGATTGTGAGGGAACTTCAAACACGAAGGTGTTCAACGTGACCAATGTTTGTTTAACCATAGTAGTATTCAACATCATTGCATTCTAGGCATCTTTGATGATTTGTTCCATGTGAGGACTGGAAAATTGCAAGGTCGGATTATTGGAGCTATGTGCTTGATTGACCGTTAGCTCCTCCACGACTGGAATAATGTCTTTTGATGCATTTACTGGAACACCAGAATTCTGCTGGTTTTTTGCACTGCCTGGGGACCTCTCTTGTCTATTTTTTGAACTTGCACTTATCTCCTTATGCTGCAAATCTTTCTCACCATGTTCATGTGCACGGACCAAGGCATCAAACGAGTTAGAACACCTAAAAGTTTCTACTGCTGATTCCAGATTTTTATGATCTGAAGACACCTTCTTGCTAGGTGATCGATGCACTACTGACCAACCCTTAGCATGTGATTTTTGCCCATGTTGAGAACCTGCTTCTAACATATCAGCATCCTTCTTGTTAGCAGATGTTCCACCAATTGCACTAGCATCTCCCTTGCCAAGAATTCCAGTAACATCTCCCTTGCCAAGAATTCCAATAACAACATCTCCCTTGCCAAGTTCCTGTCCTTCCCTATTAGCAGCAGTAAGTTTAGAAGTTACTTTAGTTACCTGTTGATCCTTGGCTTTTCCTTGGTCATTAGAAGTTTGCCCAACACCTTCAACACCTGATGCAATAACAACAACAACATCTAAACGAGCTGCTGATTCCACATTGGCTGATGTATCAAATTGTGCACCTGCTACTGCTGCATTATTCTTGATTGCTCGAGCAGCTGCAACTAATGCCCTATCATCCTTCATCTGCTGAAGATGCCCAGGTTTTTCCATTGCATTAACCCTTGCAGCATCTATATTCAGAGCAGCAGTACTGACAATTCCCTGCTCATCAAATTTCCCAGTTGCATTCAATGCACCAGTAGCCTGAGTACTACTGCAAACTCCTTGTTCAGTTGCCCGTCCTCCCTTATTAGTAACAGTAATTTTAATTGCTTCTTGTGCACCCTATTGATCCTTTTCCTGCCCTTGGCTATTAGAAAATTGCCCAGCCCTTTTAACACAAAATCCTCTAATACCAGCAGCATCTAAACTAGATGTTTGGACAACTGCTTCAAGAGTATCAGTTGCGACAGATCGTACACCTACTAATAATGAAACAGTACCACCTTTACCTAGATTATTAACCACTTGCCCAGATAATTCCTCCTCATTCTCACCAGCAACCTTGTCAACATTATCCTTTCCCACATGTGGCTCCAAAGCTGCGTTAATCCTGGCTAATGCTCAACAGTAACTACATTAGCCTCACGATATGTATCAATATCACATCCACGATCTTCTCTACTGGTATCACCTGTTGGTTTCATAGCTGGCTGCATCTCAATATTTGCAGTTTCTTGAATTTTATTTGCAGCTCGTTTGGCATTCAACAACTCCCTAGAATCACCTTTTAACTGCTCGACATTACTCAGCTCCACACCAGTCATATCAACTTGCACAATAATTTTTTCATTGACTTCCCTGTTTCTTATCATCATGTCCTTGATGCTTACAACAGGTACAATACTTTGGGAGGTTATCATACACACCTGTTGATGAAACTCCACATACTTCCCAGAAACTTTGTCGACAATGTGAATCTTAACTTTCTTAGGATGTTTGTCTAAAAGGTCTAACAAAACCTTAACTCTCGCATCACTTGGCCTGGAACGATCCTGTGTCTCTGGGAAGACATTAACGATGTTTTTGCAAAACAATTGGGCGGCAGGTCTGGGAAAGAAATCCACACAACTGACTTCGATGTTTCTTCTCTAGGATTGAAACCTAACGTCCATGGGAACGTTCTGAAGAAAAATTCATCCCTACCTTGATACGAACTGGACATAGTCATCAAGCAAATCAAACCTTACTAATATATGTCGAAATTCAAGCTGCCCAATGTTGCAATATCCTTTAACCTCAAACCGTTTCGCAAAAATCTTACTAAACTCGTGCAACTCTGGTTTTCCATATGAAAACTTGACGATGACTTCTTGGTGTAGCCCTTCTTCGGTGGTGAATCGTTAAACTCCTCCATGGTAAATTCAATAGTTGGTTCTCCATGATCAATTCTAACTGGAAGTAAACTTATATTTTGACGATTTTGAGCAGATTCTTTGGTCACAACTCACGCCGCATATGACTGCTTATGATTAAGGTTTGTGTTTGTCGCATTAGTGTTATGATTCTGCTGTCCCATAGCCAAGGGCTGGGGAGAGACGTTGGCAACCATGAAAAGGCTCTAGGTCGCCATTCCTAGTGAGAGAGGCGAATGTTTTTTGGGATTTTTTTGACTCGGTACTTTACTATTCTTAATGGTTATCATATTTTACTTTAATTCATTTCTTAAATTAAACTCCTTACTGTGGTGCCCCCTTTTTCCCGCGAAATCAGGTTTCGACATTAATAACTTCTTTAAAAAAGGAAGAAGTGTTATTAAAAGAGAGTCGCCATCTAGCGGATTAAGGTGTGTTAGAGCACCTATTGCAAATGACTCGGATTTACTAGTTTGCGTCACCAAAAATCGGGTATACCCCCTGACTGCAATGCTTTGTTTGTAGCCTGTAATGCCTCAAAATTAGCTACCATTCCGCTCTTGATCCCTTCTTCAATCCTTTCCCCTAGCTTGATAATGTCGGAGAATTTGTGATTCTCGATAACCATTAACCTTTCATAGTATTGTGGATCTTGGGCCCTGACGAAGAACTTGTTCATCTGCTCTTCTTCCAATGTCGGCCTTACTTTCGCAGCTTCTGATCTCCATCGAGTAGCATACTCATTGCGAAAGTCTCCGTTAGCTTCTTCTTAGACTCTGTATGTAGAAGACGTCTGGTGCATTCTCCGTATTAAACCTGAATCGACCCATGAAATCTGATGCCATGCTTACCCAGCTAACCCACTTCTTGGGATTTCGATTGATGTACCAAGATAGGGCGTCTTCAGTGAGACTTCTTATGAACAACTTCATGCGAATTCTCTCATCTTTCCTAACTCCTACGAGCTTGTCACAGTATGTCCTTAAATGCACCTTTGGGTCACCTGTTCCGTCAAACATCTCGAACTTAAGAGGTTTGTAACTCTCTGGCAGTTCTACGTCTGGCTGAATACACAGATCTTCATAATTCAAACCCTAAATGCCTTTACTCCCTTCGACACCCTGGACTCGGATTGTGAGATTCTTAAGTTCCTCTTCCATTTTCTTGATGAGTAGGTCCTTCTCGGTGGATTCTGGTGTGTATGGGGTTTGTTGAGTGGGGTGAGGTAGGATTTTTACATATATGGGGTTGTTTTGGTGGATACCGGGGGTTTGAGTGTAGTGGTGATCATTGGTTGGATTCTGCGGATAGGGAGTAGGTTGTGGTGTATTTTTAGGAGTATGGTAGGTAAGGCTGGCAGGTGGGCCGGGCCTAACCCGGGATAGGACTGGGCCCGTAGCCCATGTGGGCTTGTTGTCTAAACGGGCTGGCCCGTGGCGGATCCGATCTAAACGGGCCTACGAGCCCATTTGGGGTGGGCCTAGGGGGAAGGACCGCGAGCCCGGGCCCGTTTAGCCCGGGACCGGCAGGCGAGACTGGGCCGGTTCAAACGGGCCTTACGGGCCCAACGACTATTTTTTTTTTTTTTTAAAAAAGTTGTATTTAAGAAATGGCCAACGGTCAGAATTTTAAAATCTAGCCGTTGGCCCTTTAATTTTAGCCGTTTGACTTTTTAAAAAATTGCCATTTGGCCCCCAAATTTTGTTTTAACCCCAAACTTTTTATAATTATACTTTTTTCCTATTCTCAACTATAAATACCCCCTCATTCTTTCATTTTTACTCACAAAATCATCAATCTCTCTCTAATTTTCTTCTATAACTGCTTACTTTATTATTGCAATTTGTGGAAAATTGTGAAGTTGGTGAATTGAAGTATTCAAGTCTTCAACATTATACAATTTTCAAGAAGTTGTTCGTCAATTCGGTAACTCGTTCCAACTCTTAAGTTTTAATATTATAGTTTTGTTTGTTTAATTTGTTTTCCTTATAATTAATATGGACTTTTCTTTGAAAAATATGTTTGGTAAAAGTAAGAGAAAATCCAAGATTAGTGAATCTAGTAGGCAAGCTATTACTACTCCCCTGGCCCCGGCTACCCGACCTAGACCTGTTACCCGTCCTCCTCCACCTGTTATTCTTGATAGTGATAACCCTTGTTTTCAATTTACCGATAGTCAATTTATACATGACCTTACAGCAGGTTCACAATTAAATGATGAATATATGAATTCTCTTTATGGTATTCCAGAGGAAAATGTTGATTTCGATGAAACGCAACTGGATTTAGATGATACACCTACTAGTCATGTTGCTAACCAAACTGATAGTTATCCAAATGATGCCCCGGCTGACCCTCATGTAGTAACCCCTAATTTTAATAGGCAACCTTCTAAAAGGTCCAAAACATCTCTTTTTGGCACTTTTTTACTCAACTAAGAGATCAAAATAAGGCTAATGTAAAACTAGTGGCGTCTTGATATCTCATAAATTTACCGGAGACCGTGGTGGTACGGGTAGTTTGACCAGGCACATAATGAAACACCCTAATGATAAAACTAGATTACTTCAAATGAAAGTTAGGCAAGAGGGGAGTGTAACCCAGGGAATTAACATTAGTACCGATTCAAATCTAGTTCAACCGGGAATTAACACTGTTACCGGTGACATTTTGTATTACAATCCAAATAAAGATCGTGAAGAATTGGCAAAAATGGTTACTGTTATGTGCTTACCATATATTTTTGCCTCTAACTCTCACTTTGTCCATTATATTAGAAGAATTTATATTCCTACTTTTAAAGGATGGCCTCGCACAACCGTAAAGGCTAATATTTATAAATATAAACATGAATATGAAAAATATTTGCGTTATTTATTTACTCATATTAGTAATCATGTTTCTATTACTACTGATATTGGTAAGAGTGGTAATGATTGTGATTATCTTACTCTTACCACTCATTGGATTGATGAGGAGTGGATAATGCAAAAATGCATAATTGCTTATAGAATAATTACTTCAAGTCACACAGATAATTTTATTGCTAAGACAGTGGCAGATATTTGTAGATATTTTTGCATTAGAGATAAAATAATGTCAGTTCAATGGATAATGCTTCTAATAACACTAATGCTATAGGTTTTCTTACAACTACGCTAAGTCCTGCATTTAGTAATATTTTTCATGTTAGGTGTATTTGTCATATTTACCATTTAATCGTCGGTAATGGTCTGCAAACTTTAAATGTTGAAATTGCAAAGGTTAAATTCGCTCTTCATTGGTTTTTTATGCAAACCGTAGAAGTAGAGTTAGAGAATATTATAAAAAATGTGATGAATTTGGCCTTAGAGAAAGAAAGGTTCCTAAACCTTGTCTGACTAGATGGAATTACTTGTATGAAAGTTTAGTTGTTGCATATGAATATTGAAACACAATAAGTGCAACCTATAATGCTCGTGTAGGTGGTGATGATGATGATGATGATGATGATGATGATGAGCACCTTACAAATCAAGATTGGGCTAATATTAAAACTCTTCTAGATTTTTTAGAACATTTTCATGTTGCTACAAACGAATTATCTAGGCAATTATGCTACTATTTCTAACTGTTTAGTTTATATTTTATCACTTGCAGAATTATTTACTCAATTTCCAGAGGGTGGGATAGTTCACCAATGTGCTATTGATGATATGAAAGATAAGTTTAAAAAATATTTTTTCTCTATCCCCCCTCTTTATGGTATTGCAGCCATGTTAAATCCTACCATGAAATTAGGAGGTCCCCACTATTGGTATACTCAAATTTATAATGCTTTAACACTTTCAACTGATGAATATAATACACTTATAGATGAAAAAGCCTCAATTAAAATAAATGCTCAAACAATTTATAATGTTTATCAAGTTGCATTAAATCATGCTAGACCAAATGTTCCAACTCCTACCTCGTCTAGGTCGCAGTCATCTAAAAGATATGCGGGACTAAAATCACTTAGTTCTTGGACGGGGTTAAGAGGTTCTCAAGATGATAATATTAGTGATAGTTCACAACTAAATGAGCTTCAAGTTTATTTGTCGCAGGGACTTGAAACAGAAAATCCCGACGGCACCTGCAATGTTTTGGAATGGTGGAAGGACAAAGAAAAACACTATCCAGTCCTTTCAAGGATGGCTCGAGATACATCGGAGAGCGCTTTCAATCAAGAAAGACTTCAAATCGGTGATCATAGAGCGTCTATGAGGGATAGCTTGGAAAAATCAGTACTCTTCAGAGATTGGATCCGTTCAGAAAGAAGAAATTTTGGACTACTTGAATCACAACCGGATATAGACGAAGCTTATGAAGAAATACTAGCGGAACTTGCGGAGGATGATTCTTCGCCCGAAAGCGGTGATGAACAAGCTTCTTTTCCGCCACCACCAACGGAAGTTCCTCCAAACCTTGAAGGATTTATGAAATTTGTTAGAGATAATATGTAGATTAACATGTAACTTGTATTTTGGCACATCTTGATTAGTTTTTTTTCCTTTTAATGGTGGTATTAGTACCTTGTTGTGCTCATTCCATTGGGGGGAGGAAGACTAAGAAAGATATTGTCATTTTTTTAAATGTCGTATTAATAAAAATTATAAGACATTTCCTTGAATATTTGTTTACATTTTTTTGTGTGTTTAAACTTGAATTACAAGACATAAGTCATAATTATATAATATAATTTACAATAAATTGCCTTAGATAATATAATATAATTACATAAAATAGCCAATGGCTATAATTTGAAAAACTAGCCGTTTGAATTTTTAGTGCAAGTTTGAATATCTCTTTACTATTGTTGTGTTTTAAATTTGATTACAAGATTTATGTCACAATATTTATAAGAAATTACCTTATAAGACATTTCCTTGAATTTTGTTTACATTTTTTTTTGTGTTTAAACTTGAATTACAAGACATAAGTCATAATTATATAATATAATTTACAATAAATTGCCTTAGATAATATAATATAATTACATAAAATAGCCAACGGCTATAATTTGAAAAACTAGCCGTTTGGATTTTTTAGTGCAAGTTTGAATATCTCTTTACTATTTTTGTGTTTTAAATTTGAATTACAAGATTTATGTCACAATATTTACAAGAAATTGCCTTAGATAAAAAAAGAATTTAAAAAAAAATAATCCGGATCGTTTAGGCTCGTTTGGGCCCGGCCACTTAGCCCGAGCCCATGTGGGCTTAGGCCCACAGCAGGCCGGTTCTACCCATTAGGGCCGTTTGGCCCGAGCCCGCCTGACCCAAGCCTGCCTAGACCTGGGCCCGTTTGGCCCAGGCCCGACCCAGATTCCACTCTTAATGGTAGGTAATAGTTTGCGGATACTGAGTTGGAAGATGTTGGTGTTGATGAGGAGTTGGTACTGGTGGAGGGTTAGGATTTTGATGAGGTGTGGCATATTGATGAGGTGCGGGAGGATTTTGTGGATGTTGGTTCGGTTTGTTTTGAGGAGGTGGTGGGTTCTGGGCATTTTGTTGGTTAATATCCGGGACGTTTAAGGTGAGGGAGAAGTTTCCAAGTGGCGGACCTGCTCAAGTTCCCCTTGCAATTCCAGTATTTTCTGCTCTAGCCGTAGAACCAAATCATTCTGTGTCGTAGGACTCCGACCATCTAAAGTTTCAACATTTCCACATGCGCATCGTTATCTTTCCTGATACCACTCATGTCATGCATCTTAACCTTTCCCTTACTTTTAGGATCACTTGGAGGAGGAGGAGGTGGAAGACCTCTAGATCTGGTATGATATGCTGATGTTTCCAGTTTGCATGAACTAACCTTAGGGGATGGGAATAATCAAAACAAAGAAAAGCGAAAAGGTAAACAAGTCAGTAGGGGATTTTGGAAGAATATTTGCAGTATTTAAACATGTATTGTGGAACTATAACTTCGCGTCCTAATTTGGGGACCTCATTGTGCCTGAGGTAGGCCTAGCGACTTGTAGATTTGGAGAAGCTTAATGCCTTTAACTGCCTCATTTCGTTAATGTAATAAATAAGTCAAACCTCTAAAATGACAATAATTAAAAGTGTTGCTAGTGGAATTTGCCTTATTACAAGCAATTTCTAAAACGACTCTAGAAAAGCAAGTAAACAATAATTCTAATCTACTTGGTCCAGGAGGGACCTTCTCTAAGCTTGGCCTTCTTGGCCCCATTGATCGGATTTCTCAGGTCGCGCATATCCAGCAGCAAATACGCCCTTTCTAGGTGTACTCCTTCATTTCCCTCTGTATTCTGACAATCAACGATCCTTTTCCTCATCTTCCCCTCAAGTTCCATCAGACCGTTCTCTAAGTACTCCAACCATTCCGTTGATTTATTAGAAATTTCCCTCCATTCATTGATTGATTCCATGTCTACCTTGTGTTGTTCCAAATTCCTGGCTTCAGACTCAAGGATTCTCTTCCGCAACCTCTTGTATTTCACCTGTGCTTCGGCCTTGAACAGCTTCATCTATGACCCTGTTTCATCGATCGACCCCTGGCTCGACTTCTCCTGCTATGTCATCATCCAACCATGATAGGTATAAATACACATGACCGGCATGGTACCGATCCGGTTCGATGGTATCCTTCTCGACAATAATCTTCAGATGCCACATGTGTTGGGCTTCACACTTTAATGGAATGGCATAACTTTGAAAGTCTTCTTTGTAATGACCCATCTTGGAGACTCGCGGTATGACTTATTTTCCCCCAGCCTGTCTCATGACCCTGATAGGAGCATAAGGATATATACCCCTCAACCCGATCAACACTAAGTGAGAACATCCCTAGACCTGATGATGCACTCGCTAGTAGGGATCCACTCGAACATCCAATGTACCTTGTCATCAGTCAGATTGCTAAAGAAGTGTACCCAATCCACAACGTTTTCCGATTGTGCAAACCTGTCTGGGATGAAAGTCATTCTTTTTGGATGGTTGAAAGATATGTGGTCATTCCATGGTCCCCATGGAAATTCCTGACGGTACTGTCCTTTTTGAAGATGCTACAACAACCATATCTACAGCAACAAATTGCAATCCTCAAAATGTCTGAATCCCTTCTTGCAGCGGTCCAGGGCTCGGTATATCTCTGCTACGATCATTGGGACTATAATGTAAGTCTGTCCCTCAATCCCTTCCATCAAGGTCTTGGTGACCATATCCAAACGAGTGTGAATCCTGTCTCCTTGGATTGGAAATACTATCATACCCATAAAACAGACGATGAACACAAAAACCCGATGATGAGTCCAGCCCAGGGAAGTGATGGCAAACTCATCATGATAAATACGGTAGGATGTGTTGTGCCCATAACACTTGTAAAGGAAGTTGAAAGGTATGTAAGACTTCTTCAAGCAGACTAACTCGTCATTCTTTTTAAGACCCATTATTTTCAGAAATCCCTTAAAAGTACGATTTTCCGGTACCAACAGACTAGGGATGTCCCAGGATAGCCTAGAAAAACCTCCTATTTCCTCAAGAAGGGGCGTCATAACTACATTACCGAAATGAAAGACAACCCTCTTTTCATTCCAGAACATAGTAGCGGCATCTATCAGTACATTGTTTGGCTGAATGTCTAGCAAGGAGGGTAAATTTTTTAGAACTCTTTTCACATGATTTTTTTCACTTGGCGAGAGATTTTTGTCACTTGGTGAGATACTTTGGACCATGCTGAACCTGGGGACTTCATGCCTCATTTTATGCAAAATAAACAAAGTTAGCCCTTTCCCCTTCCGGATTTGACTATTTATACATTAGTGATTAGCATATCGGCATGCTTTCTCAAAAGAATGCACATATCATGATCGTGCCTATTGGGATTATGGAAATCACGATGGACTTTGGACAAGGCTTTCCTTAAAGGGTTATTATGCGGACAACAGACTAACCCATACTCGGTTTGGACATGATGCATACACAATTAACATTAGAGTAGGGTTTTTTTATAGAAGTCTAGACTAGTACCCTCAAGCAAACAACTTGAGAGGGAAAGGCACGAAACTGTTGACTGCACAGCTGATCGACTAGTTTTACTGCAAAAAAGCCTTTCTAAATTTAAAAGGGTAATATAGGAAGAGAGCAGACACTCATCAAGTGCCGCTATGGTATTAATTGCACATGAGTGGAATATGATGCAGAGCATGTAATAATGTAAAAAGTGAAATAACATCTTGTCAAGTATTTTGCATGATGAAAGCGATAAATACAGTATTTAATAAATGTAAAGACAGAAAAGAAAGAAAAACAAGGAAGGAGTTAGTTATTATAATGGAAAAATTATAATAAAGCGGTAAAAGGGGTAGGGATTGGGAAGGACATAAACATTGAAGCCAACAAATATGATTTTCATATTATAACAAGGTTAAAAGAAGAAGTGCATGTAAAAGGAGAATAGGGAAGGGGATATGCATATAGAAAATAAATGGAGAATTTAAGCATAAAATAACAAAGGCACGCTTATCGAGAGATACTAATTCACACAAACCAAGTTCATTATGGTAAGAGCCTAAGGATATCCCCAACAGAGTCACCATGCTGCCACGCCCCCTTTTTCTCGCAAAATTGGGTTTCGACATTGACAACTATTTTAAAAAGGGAGGAAGGGTTATTAAAAGAGAGTCGCCACCTAACGGATTAAGGTGCGTTAGGGTACCTATTGCAAATGGCTCAGATTTACTAGTTTGCATCACCAAAGATCAGGTAAGGGCTTAAATTACCTCGAGGAGAAGGTGTTAGGCACTCCTCGAGGTCCACAACAGTGGGTCCTGGCCGAACTCAAATCATGTGAATTAGTCTAATAGAGAAGAGAGGGAATTATTTTAATAGGAATGGAGGGGGGAGGTCCTGAGTTTTTTAGCCTAAAGTATCACCCCGTGCAACATAAATAATACTTCGTAACTCCCCCAAGATGGGGGTGTTACTCATATTATTCAGCGGTCACAGACTATCATATCCTGCTACCCGATTACTATCTTTAAGTTATTTACCTAAAGCTCTAATCAAATCTAAGTCGTACCCTATGCATGCACTACCCGTCATTTGCCTATGGACCAGGAGGCATTTGGACCTCTATTTCGGATGGTTCTAGACTTAACTTAGGTTGCTCAAAAAATGGTAAAACTGGGTGACATACAAAAACAAGTTGGACTTTAATATAAAAGCAAATAGGGACTCAAGTTAGCCTCCACACTTAGGCAGCGAATGCACACAACATATTAGGCGTTTTGACAGTTTCAACAATTAAAGTTGTTAGGTCCTATAGACATGATTTCTATGTGATTCTGGATTATAATCATACTAGCAGTTATGCAAAGTAATTTCTAAGTGACTGCACAATTGCCTACTGATTATAATTATAAGCGGTTAAACCTATAGACATGCTATCTAGGTGATTTACTCAGTGTTAGACAGTGATAAATAACAAGAGATATACATAATTACTCAATTGTTCCTATAGGCATGCTTTCTAATGGATAAGTATGACAATATCATATCAATCAATTAAGAACCCTATAGGCATGACTTCTAACAATGCAGATTTATAAAATATAAATGACCCTATGATCATGATGCCTAATGAATGTGCTGCAATACAGACCAGAATTGAATGAATGAATGAATTACAAATAATTATTACAGAACAGAATTGAATGAATGAATTACAAAGTATAAAAACTATAGGAAGCCTGCAGCAGGCCCAAATACACCTGGACATGCCATGCCTTCAACTCACAATAGCTCCAAAAGCCCATACACAGTAGCCAGCAATGAATGATTCACCCATATCTCAAGGATAAACATACATAACTCAAATATCTAGTGTGTTAGAGTTCCCAAGGGCTTCAAGAACCCCGGGAAATGCTCACACTAGAGAAGAGTGATCAGAAAAGTTCAAGGAAAACTAGGGACCAAATCCTAGTGTGTCAGAGTTCACGAGAGTCTCATATGAACCCTGAGCAGTGCTCACACTAGGAAGTCACCTAAATTGTTTTGGCTTTCAGCTAGCAAAGAGTGAGGATTCAGGAGAGCAGGATAGGCTTAGGGGATACATTTAGGGACATAATCACACATAGAACATAAATAAATAACAACACATTTGAACCTAAGAAGACTTAATAAAGTTAAGAATTAATAAAGTCATATGCTAATAAGGTCAATTCATAAACATGTTCACAAAAATAATAAAGGCTTTAGATCTTGGAAAAGAAACACAGTGGTTATCAGTAGGAACTGATTAAACAATTTAACAGAGGTATCAGGACATAGTGAGAATAGAACCAAACAGATCACATGGTAACAGGTTCAACAACAAGCTAATGAATCTGCTAAGGCACACATGATTAACTAGTTCTTAGGAAAGGTGTGAAAGCATGTTTAACTTCTAAAGATAGTCCTAGATAACACAGAATTAGGCAGATTTCATTAGTCGATTAAAACTAAATTCAACATGTCTTAAATACAAATAATAACATTTTAGGGTAACTAGTCTAATATCATTAATACATTAAACAAGTAATGAAGTAGTAAAGGATTCAATAACTCACCAGTTGAGATGAGACAAAAAAAGAATCCCGTAGTGTAGAAATTATCACCAATCGGAGACAGAACACTTGAAGACTTTTGGCCTTGGCTTCCAGCCGGCCAGGAATCAAAATACACAAAATAATAAATTCTAGAGGATAACAATGTACTATTTTTGTTTATATTGGTGAGAAAGTTTCGAACTCTAAATCTGTCCTTAAAGAGGAGTGGGGTAGGGGTTTAAATAGTACTGAAATTGAATAGATAAATATGGCAATAATTAGTCAAAATACTAGAAAGAAAAGAACTTAACAGTTAATAAGAAAAGAAAATTTTGAAACCTTAATTTAGGTAAAATATACAGATCGATAAAAAATAAAGGCATAGAGTTACAATAAGATGGATATAGACATATAGACAGAAATTTTATTCAAAAAAATCGAAGAATCGAACCAGATTTGGTTCGCTTTTGAAGAATAAAAAATCTCCCAAATTTAAGGCAAGTAAAAATCGGTGGCAGAAATAATCAAGCAAAGAGTCATAATAAGATGCATAGATACATATAGACAGAAATATTAAAAAAATAATTAAAGAATCGAACCAAATTAGATCTAGAAAAGATCTGAAACCCTAGTTTTAGGGTTAGTAGAAAAAATTACAAAGATACTCATTGATTTATAGAGATCCATACTATAAAAAAAGTAACGAAGAACAAAGAGGGAAAAAGGTTAAGGGGTTGGACCATTTTGGTTCGAAGTTGAAGAGATCCGCTTGCCATGTTTAGGCAAGCTTTATATAGAAGGTCCCAGTACCAAAGAGAGGTGAGATATGGTAAGAAACCACTACGGAATCCCATGTCCAGTGGGTTTAGGAGAGGAGATTGGGGGAGATGACTAGGGTTTAGGGCAGTGAGGTGAGAGCATTTGAAAGCAGCGGCCGGTGAGGAATGGCTAGGGTTAAGGGGGTTTGATTATTTAAAACGGGGGAAGGGATGTCAGCCGTTAATCTTTCAAGATCAACGGCTAGGATTTAGGTAGGGTTGGGTCATGTAGTAAGAGGGCAAGGGTAATTAGGATGGATATTGGTCTTGGGATAACTAGGTAGGTTTGGGTCCGAAATTAGTTGCAAATTGAGGCAAGATTTTAAATACTCAAATTTAATTAATAAATCATTTGAAAAAATAATAAATAAATAATTAAAAATATTATTTGTGCATAAAAACAGTTATCTAACATTATAAAAGTATAAAAAGATTTTTTTGGCATAAATAAAGTAATTATAAATGCATATAGGCTATTATTGTAAATGTCCAATTTTAGCCTTTAAAATGCAAATGTAATTATGACAAATATACTAAAAATATTTAAAACCTAATATGGTTGTAAATGATGAAATCAGATGATAAAATCATCATAAAATAATTTGTGAGGTAATTAATGAGTATTTATATAATAAAAAATACAGGAATAAATTGATTTAAAGCCTTTAAAAATTATAGAAAGTTATGAAAAATGCTTGTTCCTGCTTGTAAATCAAATGATAATGCATGTACACTATTTTGAATATATATATATATATATATATTTGAAAAAATATGAGGAAAAAATTGGGTATCAACACTTACCATATCTGATGTTTCACTTTACTTAAAAATTTGCTATTATGTTTTACTTTAACTAATTCTTTATATAATTCGGTAACTTATCCGATGCTTTATTTTATTTAAAAATTTTATTTTCTTTACCCAATTAATTTCTTAATTAAACTTATATGATACCATTTCTTGTATAAATTGCACTTTATTTCATTGTATTTAGTTTCTAAACTAAATTCATTTTCTCATTTGACTCCTTACTTTATTCGAGATTGTTATTATGCCTTATTGTATATAAATAAATCTCTTGAATATTTTATTTAGCATTTGACACAGATACAATGTACATGGTAGCACGTGAACTTTGCCATGCGATGGTGATTGGAAAAATATGGGCACGAGGTGCCATGCGAGTAAGATTTAAAATTTGGCTTATGATTTGTGGCTACGAGATGTGGTGCCTCGGACTAATTCTTGTTGTGCATCATGTGTTGGAAGGACTTGATTAGTTGAAAAGGGGCATTTATTTCCCCAAATTGATCTCATTCATATTTGTTTACTATGTTCTGATTACTTTGTTGCTTTATTACTCGTTTACTTCTTGTTGCCAATTGTGCTTCTATTAATCCCTTGTTTTTTTAATATTAACAATCTGTATGTTGTTAGCCTTACATTGTTATTTTTTCCAATTCAAGTTTATGTTAATATCTTGCACAAGTTTTATATCTAATGAGTATCTCGACTTACCTTGGCATCACTCCACCGAGGTTATTCTTGATACTTATTGTGTACAGCTGTGGTGTACTCATGCTACGCTTCTGACACATTTTTGTGCACATGAAAGTAATTTTGATCGAGTTGGTTTTTGAGATTGATGTCTACACGGCTGGAGTCTCCAAGGTATACCTATTTGACATTCGCAGGCCCGGAGTCACCTTTTGTTATTTTTTTTTCATTCCCACTGTTTACTATTATTACAGACAGTGATGAACTTGATATTCCTAGTTATTCTTAGAAAAGCTTATGACTTGTACTATCGGTTTTGGGATTGTATGATTGATGTTGGTTCAAATATTTTATCTCAGTTATTAACTAACGTTTTGCAGTTAAGTTGGTTAAATTTCATTAATTCTCAGCATGTGTTAGGCTTACCTAGTCTCAGGAACTAGGTGCCATCGCGATTCCTAAGGTGGGATTTTTGGGTCGTCAAAATAGGATACTTTTTACAAACTTATAGAAATTATAGAGATCGTAACACTCAGGGATATGCCAGGATTTTGTATAAATAGATGACTAATGAGAAATGTATGAGCCTTTCTCACACACATTGCCTTCTTTTTTGTCTCTTAATCTTAGCATTGTACCGGAGCAGAGGCGGACTAAGGATTTGAGTATAAGGGGTCACCTAGAAGAAAGAAAAGAAGAAGAAGATCAACAACATTGCTGATATATGGTCGATCTTAGGTCTGCAGGCAAGGGAAAGGAGTTTATGATCTATGCTAAACAACAAAGCCATCCAACTTTCATACTCGAGGGGGCACAATAACATTATATATATATATATATAGACACACATACATATGATTTTTACTGAGGATAACGAGTTTTGTTGACTCTCCTACCATCAATGTAAGTCTTTTTCTATGTCAGATCCATACTAATCTGATTCACAAGAATCCACGACTATGATAAACATGGCCACAGACAATGGAAAAGGGACCAGTACTGAAGAAAGAACAAATCAAATAAAGACAATTTCTCCATAAGACATCATGTTGAATGACAATCATGGAATCTTGATAACACATGTGTTCACCTCGAAATATGAGTAACAATTAAATTTGCAATATGGTCATAAGGATACGCGATCTAATTTAATGCTAATTGGTAAATGACTAAGTAAATAAATGAATTAAATGATTTATATGGATCGAATCCGTATAATTGCATGTTGTCAGCCTCGATCTGGATTAGACTCGAGAACGGTTTGCCAAGAACAATAAGAACAACAATGATAATATGAACAACTCAAATACGAAGAGTCAACAATAAATAAAAGAGTGTTTATATTCAACAGTGTGCGTAAGAGCTTGAATGCGATGATAATTATTATAATTAATTCCTTACAAATGAATAGGGTTCCTATTTATATAGTAGAGGAATCCTAAATAAGGAATGATTCTAATTGCGGAAGTAAAGTACATGATTGGCATTATTAACCTCTAATAGCTCTACTGGCTCCAAAATTCTTGCCGGGATCGATGGTCGATTGCAGATATCTCGTGATTCCGTTACTGTGGTGTCGATCTAGGCCGGTCTCGATATCTCAGCCTCCAAACTCTCTGGGTCCGAACTCACTTTTATCCCAATTTATAATCGAGACATACCCCTCGAACCCATAGACTCGGACATCTTCGATTTTTACCATACACAGATAGTCCTCGCGTTTCTTAGAATGAAAAGATAAGAAATCATTTGAGCCTCGATTTTCTTTGTACCTCAATCATGACATCATTCTTATGATGTAAGCGACGGATGTTATCGAAACGTCCCATCAATTTAGTCCCCAAGAACCATAAATGCATGTCAGCTGTTGGTCGGCCACTAGTGGCACTGAACCGTCGTTTTGAACCTATAAATACCAGCTCTTTAATAGATTCAAAATTTTACTTTGCTTTGATCACAAACTCTTGAGCTCACAAACCCTTTTGTTTCCTTCTCACCGCCGTTGCTCCTACCGGAACCGCCAGCCCTATACCCTCTCTTTTGCTCACAACTCGTATACAAAATGGAAAATACCTCCAAAACAGTACCGCAAAAGGAGAAATCTCCATCTTCTACTTCTCAATTGGACGGTGATAAACTTCCGATAGAATCGGCTGTATAAGAATACGTACTCGACTCCTGCATCGTGAGAACTGACTTTAAGGTCGATAACCACTCGTCAATGCTGGGCCGATGTGAGCACATGTCGATGTATGTGTGTTCAATTACCAAGGGCCATCTCGATGCCATAAAAGCAGATTGCAGATGGGGCCTGGAGGTGGTGGTGCAAATTCCTTCGTCTGAAGAGAGAATCACCACTCATGTGAAGGGGTTCTTGAGTGTGTACACTTATCCCTTCACACTAGGTCCCGTCGACCCCGTGATCTTTGACTTCTGTAAGAGGTACGAGGTCACACTTGGTCAACTTCACCCCTCGCTTTGGCACGTAGTGATCATGTTGCGCTACTACTCCAACAAAGCTAGGGGATTGGGGTTCACATTGGACCATCTCATGCGGTTATACAGACCTCGACTCTATCGAGGGTTGATCAGACTTAACTGTCGAGCAAATAAAGCTTTATTCTTGAATATCGACAAAGACAAAGATTGGGGCTGCATCAGCCGATTCATACGGGTGAGGACCTGTGATGTAATACCAGAAGACAAGATGCCGTTCCTCGAGGAGTGGAGAGCCAAACGTGAGTATCCTTTGTTCTTTTGGTTTGACGCCCTAGTAGATTTTTCCTGACGTTTTTCTTTGACTATGCAGCCGACCCTTGGATGCCCGAGGCGGTGCCTGACTTTGAAGATTGGATACATAGGCTGGCCTCTACCTCGACCCGAGCTGAACGAGTGTGGAGGGATTTGTGTAAAGGCAAGTAGGAAGCCAAAAACCACGGTAAGGTCCCTTCTCGTGTATTGTGAAGTAACCATCCCCCTTTTTCCCATTGTTAATATCCCAGTTTATGTAGGTTTGACCAAATATTCCATCATGAGGCCCTCGAGAAAAGGCGGCAAAGTCGAATCCCTGGCCCTAGGGCCAGGAAAGGACAAGAAAAGGAAAAAAACCTCTCAATCCGAGGTCTCTAAGACCAAGCCTCGAAGGGTGAGGATAAAAGCAGTCGGCCTCATGGCGGATACGGTCCAAAAGTTGAGGGACCAGGATGAGGAAGAGGAGGAAGAAAACTCCTCGGCATTTCTATCTCGTCCCCAAAAAGCCACCGATGATTCCACGCTTCCTGAACTGCCGCCCGTTGCAACTGAGCCTCATAGAGAGGAGGCTTCAAAAATAAAGCGGGGGGTGAACCCCAAGTCTCCCGAGGTCGAGGAGGTATCACGATCATTGAATTTTACATCGAGAAAGGCCGGTTTCGAGACTAGGAAAGTTGTTCAGAGCGCTCTGAGCAAATCGCTCGGGGACATGACAATAGGTCAAACGTAATCCATGTTGGTCTTTTCCGAAGGGGCGATCAGGGATGCCCAAATGCTAAGACCCCCGAGATTGGCGCAGGCTCCAGTGTTGGTGATCCTTTTTAGGATTTCTTCGTAGGGGTCGATGATGCCTCCAATATCACCGATGCTTCGATCCTCATGGCGGAGGCCCATCGCTTTTTCTCTAAGGTAAGTGTTCGTTAAATTTTGGTCATTCCTTCTTACAGTTTTTTTTCTAACTCGTGTTCTTTTCCTCTGTATAGGCTTCTGCCAAATTATTCTATGACCTTAGTCAGTGTGAAGCCGAACTCTTGAGGGTCTCAGGGGAGAGGAACGTTCTGAAGGGTCTTTGTGGCAAAAAAGACGAGGTCATAAAGAACCTTCAAGTGGAATTAGCCAAGGCGCATGAGGAGGAGGCCGACCTGGACAAGCAGGTAACTGCCTTGCTGATACAACATGGGGTCGATCCGACTGTGGAAGTTAACTCTTCAAAATCTCAGCTACAACAGAAGGTGGAGAAGATCGGTCTCCTTTGGGCGGAGGTCGACGAGGTCAAGAACGATGTGATCGGTGAAAAGCCAATATGGACCGCCTTGCTGTTGAAAAATAAGCATATTTGGCCAAGTTATCTTCAGTGGAGGCCCAGCTCCTAGATCTCAAAGAAAGGGGCTCTGCTCAAGCGAAAAGGGTCGAAGAGCTCGAAGCCGGGCTTGGCGAGGCTAAGGCTGAAATTGAAAAGACCAAAGCCAGGGCAGACAAATCCATAGCGTAGTACCGGGCTGATGCCATAGCAGTTCAAGCCTAATTGAAGGAGGATTTCGATAGGGAGAATCGACATAGTGAATTGGCTAAGTGCCGATCCCGGAGAGAAAACCCTCGAGGAAGTTCAATCTTGAGGTGTTGACTTTTAACTGTCTCCACTAGATTATTCTTTTTTCTCATTTTGCGATTGAAATAAACCCTTAGGCTTTTTATTTTTCTGGGGGCAAGTCCTCGAGTTAACAAGGAAAGTCCCCGATTCCGAAGCTCATTTGAGAGTTTGTCCTAGGGACGGCTTGTTTCAAACAGACATATGAGTTATCTCTAGTATCCAAGCTCGAATAATTTTATAGGATAGAGTAGGCCCTTAGGTTTTATCAACGATTATTAAGATTTCGAGCTCGAATTGTTTGTTTAAGCTCGTAATAACCAGACCCTTGGGTTTGAATTGGATGAGAGCGTGGTCTCAATCTTTAATTGTATTGGCCTTTTGGATCATGAGATCGGCCCTTGGGCTCTTTTATATCGGCCCTTAGGCTCTTTTAGGTTGGCCTTTAGGCTCTTTAAAGTTGGGCCAGTTTGGCCTCTAAAAGAGGCTATAATTTTTCCCTCTTCGGATAAAAGACTTAGTGAAAATTTCTTATGCCTTAGTATATATCTTTTATACCCATTGGAATTTTTGAGGGTTCGACGATCGGAACTCAGGTTTTCTTAACCTGTCTGTGTTGAGACGATTTAACATCTCGAAGGCTGATGTTATCGAAGCCTTTGAATTATTTGGGAGTTGATTTTATCAAAGACCTTATTTATTTTCTTTGCCGAGGGTAGCCTTATTTAATCGATTTTTCAAAGTATTTGAAGGCCTTTATTTTAGGGCTGAAGTCGGACATCTCCGAGCCGCGTAATTTCGTCCGTAGACTTTCTATACGACCGTAATCTTTAATATGGACGTAGCCTTCGGGTATGCCTCTTGGACTTGTTTCCCGATAACATTTCAAACTTGTTCAAAATGATAGTCCCACCTTGGTCATTATATCGGGGGTGCCTATTTTACGTCTTATAACTTCAAACTTTAGATAGATCGAGTTAGTAGTCCCCGAGTGATCGAGTTACTCTTGCATTCGGCCCTTGAGCCATTTTTCACGAGTGTTAGTTTTGCGCAATAGATTATAAGTATACAACTTGTATAATATAAATTCTACTTCGAACACGAGATGTTTGGGAAAAAGAGAAAACTTTGAATTATTCATACATGCGTACATGTTTTGTTATCGGGGATCGACTATTCTATATGGACACAGTTCATTCGACCGTTTGGTCCATTAAAAAACTTTTCCTATCGAGACCCGTTTACATAGCATCCGTAGGTGATGCCCCCCAGTATTTGAGGTTTATTGCAAGAAGCCTTGGATACTATTGAATCATCCCCAGGTAGCACATAGTTGTTGCCTCGTTAAAAACCTCGCCGGAAAAACCCATTTGGGATAAAAACCGGTCTAAGGGAAAAAGAGTACACGCGTACTTTAAAACCTGAGGTATCGATTTCTTGGGCTGGGTACCTGCAATAAGTTAGTTTCTTATATTTAAGTAAAGGAAAAAGGAGAGATCCATACCTTAGCAATAGTATTGCTTGAGAAGTGATATGTTTCAATTACTTGACAATGGCTCACCATCCATTGTTCCGAGCTTGTATGACCCTTTTTCGAATATGTCGAGAATCTGATAGGGTCATTCCCAATTAGGACCGATTTTTCTTTCGTTAGGGTCTCGAGTATTGATGGTGATTTTCCTCAGGACCAAGTCCCCGACTTTTAAGTGTCGAAGATTGGTTCTTCTGTTGTAGTATCTCTCGATTCGTTGTTTTTGGGCGGCCATTCAAACGAGCGCTGTTTCTCGTCTCTTATCCAATAATTCGAGGCTGGTATTCATTGCCTCGTGGTTTGAATCTTCCATTGCATGTTGAAATCTCGCACTGGGCTCTCCGACTTCGACAGGTAATAAGGCTTCAAAGCCGTAGACCAAAGAAAACGGGGTTTCCCCAATGCTGGATTTTGATGTCATTCTATATGCCCATAGAACCTCGGGCGACTTTTCTCTCCACTTCCCTTTGGCTTCGTTTAGCCTTTCTTCAAGTTTTGGATGATAGTTTTATTTGTTGACTCGGCCTTTCCGTTTCCACTAAGGTGATATAGCGTCAATAATATCCTCTTTATTTTGTGGTCTTCGAGGAATTTTGTTACCTTACATCCGATGAACTGTTTTCCATTATCACACACTATCTCAGCAAGTATCCCGAATCGACACGCAATGTGATCCCATATGAAGTCGATCACTTCGTTTTCCCTAACGTTTTTAAGGCCTGCGCTTCAACCCATTTAGAGAAATAGTCAGTCATAAACAATATGAATCTAGCTTTACCTGGGGCCGATGGTAGAGTTTGACGATATCCATTCCCCATTGCATGAATGGCCACGGGGATAGGACCGAGTGAAGTTGTTTATCGGGCTGGTGAATCATCGGTGCGAACCATTGACATTTGTCGCATTTTCAAACTATCTCCTTAGCGTCCTTCTCCATGCTATCCCAATAGTATCCTGCTCTGATGACCTTTCGAACTAGTGACTTGGCGCCAGAATGGTTTCCACAAGTGCCTTCATGGATTTCTCGTAAAACATAATCGGTATCCCCTGGCCCCAGACATACGGCCAATAGACCATCGAAAAACCTTCTGTATAACATTCTGTCCTTGTCCAATGTGAACCGAGCTACCTTAGTTCGTAAGGTCCTTGATTCCTTGGGGCCAGAGGGTAGCTTCCCGTTTTTCAAGTATTCGATATACTTGTTCCTCCAATCCCAGGTTAAGCTTGTAGAATTTATTTCAGTGTGCCCTTCCCTTCCTCGATTACGGACCTCGAGATCTGGACGACCGTCCCCGAGCTAATTTCATCTTCATTGACCTACGATCCCAAGTTGGCAAGTGCATCGACCTCGGTATTCTGTTCCCGAGGTACATGCTATAGAATCCATTCTTTGAAGTGGTGCAAAGTGATCTGCAACTTGTCTAAATATCTTTTCATCCTATCTTCTCGTACTTTGAATGTGCCGTTTACCTGGCTAATTACCAGTAGAGAGTCACATTTAGCTTCAATGACTTCTGCTCCTAAGTTCCTAGCTAGTTCAAGACCTACAATCATAGCCTCATACTGGGCCTCGTTGTTAGTCAGCTTAGCAGTTTTAATCGATTGCCTAATAACATTGCCCACTATTCGCGGTTTCAAAACAATACCAAGTCCGGACCCTTTCTTTTTAAGCAAGGAGAAGAACCCGTGACTCCGATCTGATGACCTCGAAATGAACCAGCCCAAGGCAGCTATCCGTCTGGTCAGCCTCTGAACGGCTTTCACGCTGTCCGCGACGGTGATGTCCTCGATGTCTTTGATTTTGTCGGGGTTAATCTCGATCCCATGATTCGACACCATGAAGCCGAGGAATTTACTCGAGCCGACCCTGAAGGCACACTTTTCGGGGTTGAGTTTCATGTTATACTTCCTCAAGATTTTGAATGTCTCCTTAAATGAGTCAAATCGTCCCCTACGTGCAGGGACTTAACTAACATGTCATCAATATATACTTCTATTAATTTCCCTATCTGTTCTTCGAACATCTTGTTAACTAGGCGTTGATATGTTGCTCCAGCATTTTTCAGCCCAAAGGGCATTACATTATAGCAGTAAGTTCCATACTTAGTGATAAAATAAGTTTTTCCCTGGTCTTCTGGGTCCATCTGAATTTGGTTGTACCTAGAATAGGTATCGAGAAAAGTAAGTATCTGGTGGCCAGCCATGGCGTCGATCATTCGATCGATGTTAGGCAAAGGGAAGGAGTCTTTTGGACATGCCTTATTTAGGTCCTTATAATCTACACACATTCTAAGCTTGTTCCCCTTTTTGGGGACTACGACTACGTTGGCTAACCACTTGGGATATTTGATTTCCCGAATGGACCCTATTTTAAGGAGTTTAATTACCTCTTCCTTTATGAAGGTGTGCTTCACCTCGGACTGAGGCCTCATTTTCTGCTTTATCGGTCTGAACTTGGGATCCAAGCTCAATTGATGAGTTATAATCTCCGGCCGGATTCCTGCCATATCTAAATGGGACCACACAAAGAAATCCATGTTATCAATAAGAAATTAAATTAGTTTTTTCCTGAGTTCGGGGGTTAATCCCGTTCCCAGGTATACCTTGCATTCGAGTAGATACTCGATGAGTACCACCTATTCCAGCTCTTCGACCGTCGTCTTAGTTATAACCGATTCTTCGGGAACGATAAAAGTTCGAGGAGTAAGGAAATCCTCTTCATCATCTTCGATTACCGGCTCATCCGCTTTGGTCGAGGCTGGGGGTGGTGATTGCTATTTGGCTACTTGCTTATCTTTGATGCTCGAATTTTCTAAGGTCGAGGATGATGGTATCGGTGTCACTTCATTGACTGCAAACATCTCTTTTGCAGCGTGTTGTTCCCCGTAAACTGTTTTCACCCCATCCGTTGTTGGGAACTTCATCATTTGGTGAAGGGTCAATGGTACTGCCCTCTTGTTATGGATCCACGGCCTCCCGAGCAGTGCATTGTACCTCATGTCACCTTCGATGATGTGAAATTTTGTGTCCTGGATGGTCCCGACCATGTTCACCAATAGGATTATTTCTCCCTTCATTGTTTCGCTAGCCGTGTTGAAGCCGTCTAGGACTCGAGATGTGGGCACAATCTGATCAAGTAGGCTGAGTTGTTCTACGACCCTCGACCTGATTATGTTTGCCGAGCTACCTGGATCCACAAGAACACGTTTAACTTGAATTTTATTTAGCAAGACATAAATTACTAGGGCATCGTTGTGTGGTTAGGAAAGGCCTTCTGTCTCCTCGTCATTGAATGTAAGGTGCCTTCGGGCATATAATCTCGGGTCCGTGTTTCCCTCGTTATCGATACTTTGGTGCGTTTGAAGACAGGTCCTTGCGGGACGTCGACTCCACCGATGATCATATGGATAACATTCTGATGCTTTTCTTCCTCATTATTTTTATCGGCATCTCTCTCCCTGAAGTGATTTTTGGATCTGTCGCTGAGGAATTCCCTGATATGACCCTCGTTGAGTAACCGAGCCACTTCTTCTCTCAACTCTCTGCAGTCTTTGGTCTTGTGTCCATATGTGCCATGGTATTTGCACATCAAGTTAGGATTTCTCTGAGAAGGGTTGGTTTGTATCGGTCTTGTCCACCTAGTGTCTTTAATCATTCCAATGGACGATACGATACCCGAGGCATCAACGCTAAAATTGTACTCCGATAATCGAGGTGCTTCTGTGGGATCCGCGTACTTGTCGAATCCAATCTTTCTCATGAGTCCCCGAGAATTATGTCCTCAGTCACCCCTTCGATCGTTACGGGTGGAATTACGTCCCATATGGTTTTTTCTTATGTCTTTGTCATATGGCTGATATTGATCTTTGGTTGGTCTTGATTCTCTAAAAAAGTCCCTTTGGTTCTTACATGTCGACCGACTCGGGTGCACTGAACCCGAGCGGGCTCCCAGTTGGTCATCTTCAACTCTAATCTTCAACTGGTACCGTTGTGGACCTCTTCTCAAGTCACAACCGGGTATTCTATCAAATTTTGTTTCAGTTGGCGTGATGCGATCGAACTCCTCTCATTTAGTCCCTGTGTGAGAGCTTGAATAGCCTAATCGTAGGTGACAGTGGCACCTCCATAAGTTCCATTTGGAATCAAGATACAAATTCTCGTAGCATCTCGTTTCCCTCTGCTTTACCTTGAAGATGCCTGACTTTCTCGTTGCAACCTTTATAGCTCCAGTGTGTGCCTTTACAAACGAATCTGCCAACATGGCAAACAACTCGATAGAGTTTGGTGGCAAGTTGTGATACCAAATCATAGATCCCTTGGACAGGGTCTCCCCGAATTTCTTCAGCAATACTGACACGATTTCATCGTCTTCAAAAATCATTTCCTTTAATAGCATACGGAGGTAACGTGCTCACTGGGATCCGAAGTCCCATTGTATTTTGGTATATTCCTGAATTTCGTCGGTATGGGCTTCAGAGCTGCACTTGGAGGGAGTGGTTTTTGTACAAATTTTTTGGAGTCTATTCCCTTTAATATTGGTGATGCCCCCGGAATCTGATCAACTCGTGAGTTATAGGTTTCCACCTTCTTATCATTGGCTTCAATCTTCATTTCCCCCGACTCTATCCTCTTAGTAAGCTCCTCGAGAATTTTCATTATTCAGGGTCGGTCGTCGAAGTATTGTCACCTGATCTTTTAGGCACTTGCTCTGTACGGCGAGTAACCTCTTGCTCGACCCCATTCGAAGCCCTGTGCTGACTCTGCAATAGGGAAATATTGTTCTGTTGGGCTTGCAGCATTTCAAATATGACTTGGAGACTAACAACTTCGTTTTCCCTGCCCTGGGTACCACGATTGTCGGTCTGATCCTCTCTGCGTACGCTTCCATCGGGGTCTCCGCCTAAATCTCCATTCAAAGCAATGTGTGAACCGACATCGACCGGGTTGGTGGGTGGAGCCCCTCCGGGATCAGCTTGTGGAACCTCGACTCCTGGAGTGATAACATTCTTGTTCTCCCCATGGAGTCCCAGGCCGTTGTTACCATTTGTAGCAGTGTTTTGTGAGTTTGACATGATTTGTCCTGAAAATAAAATTCTTGACAAGAAACAAGCGTAAAATAGTGTGTTATACCAAAATTAACACTGAAAAATCACTATTATCTGTAGCCCACGGTGGGCGCCAAACTATTTACCTCGAAATACGAGTAACAATTAAATTTTTAATATGGTTATAAGGATACGAGATCTAATACAATGCTAATTGGTAAATGACTAAGTAAATAAATGAATTAAACGATTTATATGGATCAAACCCATATAATTGCAAGTTGTCAGCCTCGATATGGATTATACTCGAGAACAGTTTGCAAAGAACAATAAGAACATCAATGATAATATGAACATCAGCAGTGTGCGTAAGAGCTTGAATGCGATGATAATTATGATAATGAATGCCTTACAAATGAATAAGGTTCCTCTTTATATAGTAGATGAATCCTAAATAAGGAATGATTCTAATTGTGGAAGTAAAGTACATGATTGGCATTATTAATCGCTAGTAGCTCTACTGGCTCCAAAATTCTTGCCAGGATCGATGTTCAATTGCGGATATCTCGTGATTGCGTTACTCTGGTGTCGATCTAGGCCGGTCTCAATATATCAGCCTCCAAACTCACTGGGTCCGAACTCACTTTGGTCCCAATTTATAATCGAGACATACCCCTTAAACCCATAGACTCGGACATCTTCGATTTTTACCGTACACAATGCTGAATCAAGTCACTGGATGGTTTTGAAGATTGACAAATGCCAACCCAATTGAACTAGGTCCATCAGGGCAAACATAGTCAAACAGACCCATTGGCACGAGAAGCATCCATGCATAGGAGATAAACATTATCTGTGAACTAAGGGGTTATATCCTAAGCTAAAAGGTTTCAAATTGATAAGAAGATGGAGTTCAATTTCAGGTAGGGCATAATCAAGATCAAGAAAGTTGAGATAAACACAAACTCTTCCACCAAGAAAGAGTTGCATTAGAACTGAACAACAACATCTCAACTACTGACTCTATAAGATGTTGAAGCATTCCGACTGAAGAATTTACGCACAAACACATAAGTGAAACAAGAACTGAAAGCAAAATTACCAAAGCAATTTTGCAAGCAGAATCCTTGTGTGACACAAAAGCTACTTGAACCAGCTAGATGAACCTTCCATCTGTTGTCTTTTTAGTCTAGTTGTTTGTAGTAGGTGATTACATATTGTATCTTTCAGCTTTATCTAGAAGAAATTGTAATAGGTACACACTGTTCAAGTTAGAGTTAACTTGAAGTTTGTCGCAAATAGCTAGAGGCTAGTTTGCCACAAAGGGATTGGAGTTAGTCTTTAGGTTTACAAAAGATTTTATTTTTTAAATGCTGTTTGGCTCATTGATATGGTGAAGAGTTTGGGAAAATCCTACTGGGAAGTAGGTCGTGGTTTTTCACCTTTTGAGCCAGGTGTTTTCCACGTAAATTTTTTTTTGTTCTTTAAATTATGCAATTACTTTTCCGCAAACTGTAGAAGTTGGAACACCAAGAAGAACCAGGTTATTCTATAGAGACTGCACTCAAAAATTGGACACCACACAAATCACCCCCCCCCCCTCTTATGTGGTATTGACGTATAAAACATCAATTGGTATCAGAGCAGGTTATCCTTGAAAAGGCTAATACCTTGGAAAAGATCAAAATGAGTGCACCACTTGGAAACTGGGAGGGTCAATCAACTGCAAGGCCACCACTCTTTAATGACCAGTATTACTCCTGATGGAAGAACAGGATAAAAGATCACTTGATTGGAGAAGACTATAAACTTTGGGACATAGTCACTGTTGGTCCTCTAGCCACCATGAAGAAGACTGCTGAAGGAGTAGATGTACAAAAAACTAGAGCTGACTGCAGTACTGAGGATATGAAGAAATGGGAGAAAAATGCTAAGGCCATAAAGTGGCTAGTTTGTGGACTAGGTCCAGACGAGTATAGTAGGATTCAAAGCTGCACCACTTCCAAAGAAATCTGGGATACCTTACAAGTAGCTCACGAAGGAACACCTCAAGTGAAAAGATCAAGAGGTACTCTACTATACTCTCAGTATGAAAACTTCACTATGACAGAAGGAGAGACAATCCAAGAAATGTACACAAGGTTCACAAATCTGACAAATGAACTTAAGTCTCTTGGTAGAGTCATTCTTGAAAAGGACAGGGTAGAGAAGATCCTGACAAGGGTCTTACCAACTTCCTGGGAAAGTAAAATCACTACTATCCAGGAATCTAAAAATATGGCAACCCTCAGATTGGACGAGCTAATTGGAAACCTTACTGCCTATGAACTTAGAAGGCAGACAATGAAAATGGATGCTCCAAAGAAGGAAATGAGTCTAGCACTGAGAATCACTGAGGGAGCAGATCTGGAGGAAGACGATATGGCCATGATTACCAAAGAATTCAGAAACTTTCTCATAAGGAAGAAGGGCATCTCTAGAGGTGGAAACTACAACAAAGCACAAGCTCCAGAGAGGCCAACCAACAAGGGATGCTACAAGTGTGGAAAGACTGACCACCATATCAAGAACTGTCCTCAGTGGGAAGTGGAATGGAAAAAGGATAGATTTGAAAGATGGAACAGGAAGAAGGAACTGGTCCAACCCAAGAAAACCACAACAAAAGCTATAGTTGCTGCTTGGGGGGAAAGCTCAGATGAAGAATAAGAAGATGGTGAGAATGAAGAACAGGCACTCATGGCAATTGGTGAATCTGATGAGGAATCATATGAAGAACCAGAGGTTCAAGTGAGAGGAAGCAGCCAATTTGGTACTTGGATAGTGGTTGCTCAAAACATATGACAGGGAACAAGGAACAATTCCTTTCACTTGAAAAACTCAAAGGAGGAAATGTCTTCTTTGGAAATGGAAAGAAAGGTGAAATTATCGGGGTTGGTAAGGTAGTTAAGTATGAAAAACGTTCCATTGAACATGTGTACTTGATAGATGGCTTGAAATATAGCCTGATCAGTGTTTCACAATTGTGTGACAGAGGTAACCTGGTTGCTTTCACTTCCACAAAATGTTTTGTGATTAACCTGCTTACTGACAAGATTTTTTTGTAGGGAAAAAGAATGAATAACATCTATGTCATAGACTTTTCCCCACTATCAGAAAATGAACTCACTTGCTTAAGTGTGTTGGACAGTGATCCCCTCCTTCGGCACAAAAGACTTGGTCACGCGAGGCTAAATCAACTTAACAAATTAGTCTCTAAGGACTTAGTGGTTTAGCTTCCTAACATTAAGTTCAAGGAATAAAAAGTTTGTGAGGCATGTGCAAGGGGGAAGTAGGTAAGATCCTCATTCAAAAGCAAGAAAATGGTCAGTACCACCTGGACATTGTAACTGGTTCATATGGACTTATGTGATCCCATGAGAACTCTGAGCAAAGGTGGTAATAAATATGTAATGATGCTAGTTGATGATTACTCAAGGTTCACTTGGACCTTATTTATGACATCTAAAGATGAAGCATTTGATATGTTCACTTCATTTGTTAGAAAAACTCAAAAACAGTTAGGAAATCATCTAGCACCAATAAGATCTGATCATGGTACTGAATTTGAGAATGCAAAGTTTGCTGAATTCTATGATGAACGTGGTATAAATCACAAATTTTCTTCCCCTAGAACCCCACAGCAAAATGGGGTTGTTGAAAGAAAGAACAGAACTCTTGAAGATATGTCTAGAACCATGCTTCTTTCTAGCAAACTACCCCATAGCTTCTGGGCAGAAGCAATAAACATTGCATGCGACATAATAAATAGATGCATGACTAGACCACTGGTAGAGAAAACTCCTTATGAATTACTAAAAGGGAGAAAGCCCAACATATCCCACCTTAGGGCTTTTGGATGCAAGTGCTTTGTGCACAACAATGGCAAGGATTCCCTAGGTAATTTTGATCCCAGAAGTGATGATGGAGTATTATTTGGATATTCATCACATAACAAACCTTATAAAGTATATAAAAAAGAACTATGTGTGTAGAGGAGAGTGCGCATGTCGTTTTTGATGAAACCAACACTCTTTCTGAGAGACAGGAACTAGAAGATGAGGAGCTTGGACTGGTCAGAAGCAGTGAACAATTGAAGCAATATGGAAGATGGAATAGGTGATGGACCAGGTCCAACTACCCCAAGCAACATGACAGGGGGAACTAAACAGCAAATCACTCTGGACCGTGGCCCTGATCCTGCTCCATAACAACAAGACACCATGGGATCATCTAGAAGTGAACAATTGGTGCTCAAACCACACAGATATCAAAACTCTCATCCTCTTGAGAACATCATAACAAATTTGACATCCGGAATCAAAACAAGATCCTCCTTGAAAACTATGTGTGTGTTTGATGCCTTTCTATTCTTGATCGAACCAAAGAACACTGTTGAAGCCTTATAGGATGCTGACTAGGTAAATGCCATGCAAGAAGAGCTGAATCAATTTGAAATAAGTCAAGTATGGCACTTGGTACCTAGACCATTAGACAGATCAGTGATTGGAACAAAGTGGGTCTTCAGGAACAAACTCGATGAGGATGGAACTGTTACAAGAAACAAGGCCAGACTGGTTGTCCAAGGATATAGTCAAGAAAAGGGAATTGACTATGATGACACCTTTGCTCCTATGGCAAGACTAGAGGCTATCAAACTTCTTATAGCATTTGATGCACACATAGAATTCACTCTCCATCAGATGGATGTAAAGAGTGATTTCCTCAATGGCTATCTAAAGGAAGAAGTATTTGTCAAACAACCTCCAGGTTTTGAAAGAAAGGAGACACATGACCATGTATACAAACTTCACAAGGCCTTGTATGGACTCAAACAAGCACCAAGAGCATGGTATGGGCGGCTATCGAAATTCCTGCTAGAACATGGATACAAACAAGGTAAAATTGACAGTACCGTGTTCTTAAAGGAAAAAGGTAAGGATCTCCTGGTTGTGCAAATATATGTGGACGATATCATATTTGGGGCAACCTCTGACAAATTGAGTAAGGAATTTGCTAAACTTATGGGGAGTGAGTTTGAGATGAGTATGATGGGTGAGCTAAACTTCTTTTTAGGCTTGCAAATCAAGCAAAACTCAAATGGAACAATGATCCATCAACAAAAATATGTGAAAGAATTTCTCAAAAGATTTAAAATGGAAGACTCAAAAGAAATTGACACCCCCATAGCCACAACTACAGAATTAGATGTGGATGAACCTGGTTCATCCGTTGATCAAAAGTTATACAGAGGGATGATTGGGTCTTAATTATATCTCACTACCAGCAGACCTGATATTGTGTTCAGTGTAGGACTGTGTGCGAGATTTCAGGCAAATCCAAAGGAGTGCCATCTAACTGTAGTGAAGAGAATTCTGAGATATCTGAAGGGCACTACTGATTTATGTCTCTAGTATCCTAAAGGTAGTAATTTCGACCTTGTAGGATATGCTGATGCAGATTATGAAGGTTTCCCGGTTGACAAGAAAAGTACTTCAGGCATGGATCACTTTTTGGGGTCTTTCCTTGTGTCTTGGGCAACCAAGAAACAAAACTCAGTAGCCCTGTCTACTGCTGAGGCTGAATATGTAGCTGCAGCCTCATGTTGTACTCAGTTGCTATGGATCAAGCAACAACTCATGGATTTTGGGATAGAGGTTGGATGCATTCCTATTTTTTGTGACAACACTAGTGCAATTAGCATGATGAAGAACCCGGTTCATCATAATAGAACCAAGCACATAGACGTCAGACACCATTTCCTAAGAGATAACTATGAAAAAGGAATGATCTCAATCGAATTTTGTGCTACTGACAAACAAATTGCAGATATTTTCACTAAAGCACTAAGTAGGGAGCATTTTGAGAGAAACATGCTAGAATTAGGGATGGTTAAGATCACCTAATTGAAAAATAAAAATGGATTTTTTTTGGCTAGAAACACTAAAATAGGTAGCTAACCAGACTAATCATTGCTCAGTATCATGACTTTACTGCCATACTCTTTTGCCATGTATTAATATGATTCTCTGGCTACTAATGATGTTTTTCTATCTTTACAAATTGAGGCAAATTAAAGACTATAACACGATGAACCTGGTTCATCGCTGCTGGTTCATCTGAATGACAAGGTACATGCTCATCATTATACACTTATTGAAATAATTATAGTCACACATGAGCAGGACTCTGTCTATATTTGGTTCATTTCAAATTATTAGTACTTATCCCAAAATGAACCCGTTTCAAAGAGTCCCATCGAACCTTAATTAGCCTAGATTTAGGGAGTCATAACCGTCTAAATACTGACAGTCTTGCAGCGATTAGACTCCCACTTGACCAAGAATTATGTCCGTTGTACAATTAATAACCACATATTTAAAAGGCCATCATTACCTCCCCTCTTCAAAAGCATAACCGTCGAACCAAGTTCATCATTTCTCTCATACCACAGTGATCAACATTCCTCTCCCCAAATCTTCATAACAATGTCTTCTTCACCACCCCCTGCTTCATCTTCATCAACCACCCCTGATTACGGGGTCGGTCTTGACGACACTGGTTTTAATTCTCCATCAATACACAACTCACATTCTCCAACCAGGTCTTCGACCCCCCAAAACCCTCCAGTTCCTAAACCTATTCCTGAACCTATCCCTGAACCCACTTCTTCACCCAAATCAGTCCCAACTGTTACACCTAGCCCCACTCCAGCCCCCAGAAAACATAGAGTAAAGGTGTTGGCCAGGAAAACAGTTGCCTCTGGTTCTCGTGCCAGAAATTTAAATGAGATACTTCAAGAAAACAAGGTCCAAGACTCTAAATCTTCCAGTGAGTCCTTCAAATATTCAAATGAGGATGAAACACCAGGTTCATCTGACACTGAAAAGGGAAATCTTGAAGTTGGGTCTGCAACTGAAATGGCTGAAAATAGGTTTATCTTGATTGGGTCGATAGTGGATGTAGAGGTACTGGATAAGCGAAGAAAAATTGGGAAAAATATAAACATTGAGAGAGAGGGAGAAGGGAGCTCAGAAAGGGGTTCTGGGAAGGAAGGTGCCACTCTGGCTATTTGTGGCCCCACTCCTGTGATTGTTGAGGAAGGAGTCAAAGCTTTAGGGGGAGGAAATTCTGGGGAAGCAGCAGCAGGTCTGGAAAGCCTACAACAAGCAGTAGATGAACCTGGTTCATCTATTGAGGAAACATTGGCTGAGTTGATGAAAAAGTTAGGGGAGTCCTACAATCCCAAAAAGAAGAGAACTCCAAAATCCAAGAAAGCTAATACCCCGGTTCCAACCAAGAAGAGGTAATCTTCATCATCTGTTGATGCTCCTGCCCCAAAGAGTCGTGCTACTAAAAGCACTGTTAGGCAAGGAGAAGAAGAATTGGAAAAAGCTCTAAGAGAGAGCAAGAAGAAGAAGTCTGCCAAGGGAAAGGCAAAAGTTGGAGAGACTGTTGAGGCAGTTCATGTTGATGACGATGAGATGGACCTGTTCCATCAGGAGGAGCAACCAGCACCAGCTGAGGTTGAGACACCAAAACCCAAGAAAGCTAAGGCTTCTTCCAAGAAGTCAGCATCTGTGTCTGTCACGCCCTCAACAATTGCAAAGAGGACCAGGTCTGAGTCAAAGAAAGTAAAGATTGTTGAAGATGAGGAATGGAGTGGAGAAGAAGTGGAAGTGTCCGGTGAGGAGACTGACAAAGTCACAATGTTTGGAAAGCGTACTATCTTGAAGGGGAAGCTGTTTCGAGACCTTGAGGAGTCAGGGATGATTTTCCTGATGGATACCTTGGATGTGCAAGGGTTGAAGGACATAGTTCTTTACCTTGAGGGAAGGCTGGTTAGGAATGAGTTGTTGAATTTATGGCCAACGCAATTGTCAAAGATGGCAGGGTATCCTCCAAGGTTCAAGGAGTTGAGATTTCGTTTGATGAAAAGGAGTTGGGGGAAGTGCCGCATATCCCTTCTGAGGGTTATGATGATTATACTAGGCAAAGATGGCCTAATCTGGATGGTTTTCCCTCAGCTCTTCAAATCACAAAGTTCTTCTACGAGAATGAGAAAGAACTTGATCCCAGGGTAGTTTTAAGAGTGAGATGATGCCTCAGCACAAACTATTCTTTGAGTTTTTGATAAAATTTATGTTGCCTAGGCAAGAGCGAAGGCACATTGCTAGCTACATGGATCTCACGCTCACGGAGTGCTTGTACAGGGGTAAACAGATCAATTGGCCTGCCTTCATCATCCAACTCTTGAACAGGGTTGTGAATGGAGACAAGGAACATGCTATACCTTATGGGTTTATCCTGACTGTTGTGCTTGCTCACTTCAACGTTCCAGTGAAGAAAGCTGAAATGGCTACTGCTAGGACTACTTTGGGAAGAATACGTTGCTGACATGTGACTACATTGTTAATATTCTTGAGAATGAACCTGGTTCATCCAGGAAACTGCCTGTTAATAGCAAGGTCAGGACGCTTGTGCAGGAAGGTGAGATCAAGGATGCGGAGATCCTTCATTTGAAATCTCGCCTTATTGAGGTTGAAGATGAGCGGGATGATCTCAAAGCTGAATTAGCCAAATAAAAGGAGAAGAATGAGGGTGTTATTCATCAAATTTCTCTCCCTTATTCAAGCCAAGACCATAACCTCCTCTGCCCCTTCCCAGCCTTAGGAGTCCAGTGCCTCCAAAACCCCCCTCTATGACCCAGTTTGGGATCGTCTAAATTCTGTTCTGCTTTTTGTTTTCTGCTTTTCTCATAGTTGCCACTGTTTTTAATTCTTTTTGTGTATGGTGCCTGAGCTACTATCTAATAAATGAATTTTGCTTTTTGGTTATTGGTTTTGTCTCAGTTTCTTAAATAGCTTACATTTGATTGGTTTTCTTTAATGATTAATTCATGATTTGCATCTGCAGTTGCCTCAATGTCCATGAGTAATTATTAATACTTCTGGTAAATTTATCATTTTGCAACTTTTCGATGATGCCAAAAGGGGGAAGATTGTGCTTTTCAAAATTTCAATGTTTTTTGTGATATGTATAACCTAATGAACTTGGTCTCTCTATGATGAATGCTTAAATCTATAAAAAGTGTCTATGTTGGATTGAAGTATGTACAAGGTTAATCATAGAGTTTGTCATCATCAAAAAGGGGAAATTTGTTGAATCCAGTCACTGCATGGTTTTGAAGATTGACAAATGCCAACCCAGTTGAACCAGGTCCATCAGGGCAAACATAGTCAAACATAGTCAAACAGACCCATTGGCACGAGAAACGTCCATGCACAAGAGATAAACATTATCTGTGAACTAAGAGATTATCTCCTAAGAGAAAAGGTTGCAAATTGATAAGAAGATGAAGTTCGATTTCAGGTAGGACAGAATCAAGATCAAGAAAGTTGAGATAAACACAAACTCTTCCACCAAGGAAGAGTTGCATTAGGACTGAACAACAACATCTCAACTACTGACTCTATGAAATGTTGAAGCATTCCTGCTGAAGAATTTACGCACAAACACAGAAGTGAAACAAGAACTGAAAGAAAAATTACCAAAGCAATTTTGCAAGAAGAATCCTTGTGCGACACAAAAGCTGCTTGAACTAGCTAGAAGAACCAGTTCCATCTGTTATCTTTTGAGTCTAGTTGTTTGTAGTAGGTGGTTACATATTGTATCTTTCAGCTTTATCTAGAAGCAATTATAATAGGTACACACTATTCAAGTTAGAGTTAACTTGAAGTTTGTCGCAAATAGCTAGAGGCTAGTTTGCCACAAAGGGGTTAGAGTTAGTCCTTAGGTTTACAAAATAGTTTATTTTGTAAATGCTGTTTGGCTCATTAATATAGTGAAGTGTTTGGGAAAAAACTACTGGGAAGTAGGTCGTGGTTTTTCACCTTTTGAGCCAGGTTTTTCCACGTAAAAATTGTTGTGTTCTTTAAATTCTGCAATTACTTTTCTGCAAACTGTAGAAGTTGGAACACCAAGAAGAACAAGGTTCTTTTATAGAGACTCACTCAAAAATTGGACACCACAAAAATCACCCCCTATGTGGTATTGACGTATAAAACATCACACAACATGTACAATTGAAAGGCAAAAACTATGATGAATGGGCTAGTTCTATCAGGACAGCCTCGTGAGAAACGAAGAAGTGATTTTGTTTGTGAAATAATTAAAAAAATCGGATGAGGGATCCCCAGATCTGGAAGAGTGGTGGACTATTAGCCAATTATTGGCGTCCTGGATTCGCAACACCACTGAGCCCACGCTTCTCTCGACCATATCTCATAGGGGGTGACTAAGAACTTATAGGTGAGAATCCGAGAGCATTTTTTCGGTGGTTAATGGTCCGAGAATACAATATTTAAAGGAAAAACTTACTCAAAGCAAGCAGAAGGGTATGGCCATAGTGGATTACTATGGAAAACTAACGAAAAAATTAGCTGACTATGATTAGATCTCAACGTGCAAGTGTGAAAAGTGCACATGTGATCTCCGATATACTTTAAAAAAGAAGAGAAGAGGAAAAGCTGTATCTTTTTCTTATAGAGCTGGATGAGATAGTCTGTTTACCTTAAAAATGGTAATGAAAATTATATTTGATTTTGTGGTTCTAAAAATATGTGATTTATTTTTATGCTAGTTGTTAGGAAATAGATGATAAGTGTGAGCTAAAGAACTAATAAGAGTAAAGGGAAACAAGGATATGCGAACTAGGCTGTTACCAAACGGGTCTCGAGCTGGTCGAAGCAGGGCCTCGAGGTCGGGCTATGAAGCCTTAACAGGGGATGGTTGATGGAGGAATAACAGTACGGATGGCCTTGAGGATAACCCTTTATAATCAATAATGAGCGATAAATGAAGAAAAATTAATCAACACAATAAATGAAAGGCAATAAATCTGTAGAACCAATGTTGAGTATGTTAAGAAGGCAGAGAATGTTCTTGTTGTATTTAATATTCATCTTGTCCCAAAAAAAAGACAAGGATCCCCTTTATATAGGAGGGGGAATCCCAACATAGTACATGTGTAATTATTACAAAGATATACAGCTGGTATAACCCTTTAATGGCTTGGTACATGCTTGTACTATTCTTACAGACTTGGTCAGCTCTAGCCACGTTCCCTTGGGAATTTCCCGCCTTTCCACGATGGTCACAGACATATACTACACTAGGGTTGAGCATAATGAGCCTTCGATGTGCCTCCTCAAGGTATACACCTCGGGATCGAACAACGAGATCCATTTCGGGCTCCTCGAGGTCAGTCATGGGATGCTGTAATGGCCCTAAAATCTAACACCCCAATTTTGACCATACATAGATAATCCCCGCGTTTCCTAGAATGAAATGATAAAAACGATCTTGAGTTCTTTCCTCTTCTACATCTTCATTGTGATGTCAGCCACGTGAGATCATTAAATGTCGTGACAGAAAGGCTGCGCAGTGGTCACTGTCAACACAGTTCCTGAAAAGTCCACGAACCGTTATTGGTCAACCTTTCCGCTTCTCCAACATGCTCGAATGATCCCTATAAATACTTCCATTTTCCATCTTTCAAACTTTTATAACTCCTTCAAGCCTTCAAACCTTTGTTAATAGTTTCTTGCCTTCACCCTTCTTCTGCGTTCACTTCTTCATCTTCTTGCTTTGAAAATTTGTTACAGCCATGGCCAAAACTTCTAAAACTGTCCCTCAAAAGAGGGAATCACTTCTTCATCACGCTCGTCTAAGGGAAAATCAAAATTTCCTCCTATATTGAGGAGTGCATTCCCGGTCCCTTCGAGACAACATGCGATTTCAAAACTAATAGACCTCCCTCGACGTCGGGTCGATGCGAGCCCATGTCTCGGTACATACGTGTGGTGACCGATGTGAAGAAAGTGAAAATAGACTGCCGCTGGGGGGAGGCAGTAAAAGTAGAAATCCCTTCACCTGAGGAAAGCATAATTACACACAAATATGGCTTCCTCAGCGTATATACGTATCCTTTTACTTTAGGCCCCGTAAATCCTTCTTCCCCATCGATAGACCCAGTGATCCTCGATTTTTGTCGTCAGTATCGAGTGACGCTCGGTCAAATTTATCTTTTTTTCTGGAGAATCGTCTATATGATTAGATATTTTTCGAACATGGTCGAGGGGATGTCTTTCACCCTTGATCCTCCGATCAGATTATATACCCCTCGCCTCTATCAAGGGGGCTTAGTCAAGCTGCAACATCGATCTGCCAAAGCATTCTTTGCCTGCATCGACGAAGACAAAGACCGGGGATGGATGAGCCAGTTTGTTCGAGTCAGGACCTAGAACCTCATCCCTGCCGAGAAGATGCCATTCCCAGAGGAATGGAACATGAGACGTAACTGTCCCCATATCGAGCATGTTTCATCACCCGAATTGCTCCTCTTTCTTTTTCTGAACTGACCCCTTTGCTTTTTACTTGATTCTCTTCTGATTGCATAGCATCGTGTGGTTCCCTGGTGCAGTCAGGGACATTCTGCGATGAGTTAATCTCTTGGATTCCGCCTCTCCATATAATGAATGTGTTTGGTGTCATCTTGTCCCAAAAAAAAGACAAGGATCCCCTTTATATAGTAGGGGGAATCCCAACATAGTACATGTGTAATTATTACAAAGATATACAACTGGTATAACCCTTTAATGGCTTGGTACGGGCTTGTACTATTCTTACAGACTTGGTCAGCTCTAGCCACGTTCCCTTGGGAATTTCCCGCCTTTCCACGATGGTCACAGACATATACTACACTAGGGTTGAGCATAATGAGCCTTCGATGTGCCTCCTCAAGGTATACACCTCGGGATCGAACAACGAGATCCATTTCGGGCTCCTCGAGGTCAGTCATGGGATGCTGTAATGGCCCTAAAATCTAACACCCCAATTTTGACCATACATAGATAATCCCCGCGTTTCCTAGAATGAAATGATAAAAACGATCTTGAGTTCTTTCCTCTTCTACATCTTCATTGTGATGTCAGCCACGTGAGATCATTAAATGTCGTGACAGAAAGGCTGCGCAGTGGTCACTGTCAACACAGTTCCTGAAAAGTCCACGAACCGTTATTGGTCAACCTTTCCGCTTCTCCAACATGCTCGAATGATCCCTATAAATACTTCCATTTTCCATCTTTCAAACTTTTATAACTCCTTCAAGCCTTCAAACCTTTGTTAATAGTTTCTTGCCTTCACCCTTCTTCTGCGTTCACTTCTTCATCTTCTTGCTTTGAAAATTTGTTATAGCCATGGCCAAAACTTCTAAAACTGTCCCTCAAAAGAGGGAATCACTTCTTCATCACGCTCGTCTAAGGGAAAATCAAAATCGCCTCCTATATTGAGGAGTGCATTCCCGGTCCCTTCGAGACAACATGCGATTTCAAAACTAATAGACCTCCCTCGACGTCGGGTCGATGCGAGCCCATGTCTCGGTACATACGTGTGGTGACCGATGTGAAGAAAGTGAAAATAGACTGCCGCTGGGGGGAGGCAGTAAAAGTAGAAATCCCTTCACCTGAGGAAAGCATAATTACACACAAATATGGCTTCCTCAGCGTATATACGTATCCTTTTACTTTAGGCCCCATAAATCCTTCTTCCCCATCGATAGACCCAGTGATCCTCGATTTTTGTCGTCAGTATCGAGTGACGCTCGGTCAAATTTATCTTTTTTTCTGGAGAATCGTCTATATGATTAGATATTTTTCGAACATGGTCGAGGGGATGTCTTTCACCCTTGATCCTCCGATCAGATTATATACCCCTCGCCTCTATCAAGGGGGCTTAGTCAAGCTGCAACATCGATCTGCCAAAGCATTCTTTGCCTGCATCGACGAAGACAAAGACCGGGGATGGATGAGCCAGTTTGTTCGAGTCAGGACCTAGAACCTCATCCCTGCCGAGAAGATGCCATTCCCAGAGGAATGGAACATGAGACGTAAGTGTCCCCATATCGAGCATGTTTCATCACCCGAATTGCTCCTCTTTCTTTTTGTGAACTGACCCCTTTGCTTTTTACTTGATTCTCTTCTGATTGCATAGCATCGTGTGGTTACCTGGTGCAGTCAGGGACATTCTGGGATGAGTTAATCTCTTGGATTCCGCCTCTCCATATAATGAATGCGTTTGGTGTCATCTTGTCCCAAAAAAAAGACAAGGATCCCCTTTATATAGTAGGGGGAATCCCAACATAGTACATGTGTAATTATTACAAAGATATACAACTGGTATAACCCTTTAATGGCTTGGTACGGGCTTGTACTATTCTTACAGACTTGGTCAGCTCTAGCCACGTTCCCTTGGAAATTTCCCGCCTTTCCACGATGGTCACAGACATATACTACACTAGGGTTGAGCATAATGAGCCTTCGATGTGCCTCCTCAAGGTATACACCTCGGGATCAAACAACGAGATCCATTTCGGGCTCCTCGAGGTCAGTCATGGGATGCTGTAACGACCCTAAAATCTGACACCCCAATTTTGACCGTACATAGATAATCCCCGCGTTTCCTAGAATGAAATGATAAAAACGATCTTGAGTTCTTTCCTCTTCTACATCTTCATTGTGATGTCAGCCACGTGAGATCATTAAATGTCGTGACAGAAAGGCTGCGCAGTGGTCACTGTCAACACAGTTCCTGAAAAGTCCACGAACCGTTATTGGTCAACCTTTCCGCTTCTCCAACATGCTCGAATGATCCCTATAAATACTTCCATTTTCCATCTTTCAAACTTTTATAACTCCTTCAAGCCTTCAAACCTTTGTTAATAGTTTCTTGCCTTCATCCTTCTTCTGCGTTCACTTCTTCATCTTCTTGCTTTGAAAATTTGTTATAGCCATGGCCAAAACTTCTAAAACTGTCCCTCAAAAGAGGGAATCACTTCTTCATCACGCTCGTCTAAGGGAAAATCAAAATTGCCTCCTATATTGAGGAGTGCATTCCCGGTCCCTTCGAGACAACATGCGATTTCAAAACTAATAGACCTCCCTCGACGTCGGGTCGATGCGAGCCCATGTCTCGGTACATACGTGTGGTGACCGATGTGAAGAAAGTGAAAATAGACTGCCGCTGGGGGGAGGCAGTAAAAGTAGAAATCCCTTCACCTGAGGAAAGCATAGTTACACACAAATATGGCTTCCTCAGCGTATATACGTATCCTTTTACTTTAGGCCCCGTAAATCCTTCTTCTCCACCGATAGACCCAGTGATCCTCGATTTTTTTCGTCAGTATCGAGTGACGCTCGGTCAAATTTATCTTTTTTTCTGGAGAATCGTCTATATGATTAGATATTTTTCGAACATGGTCGAGGGGATGTCTTTCACCCTTGATCCTCCGATCAGATTATATACCCCTCGCCTCTATCAAGGGGGCTTAGTCAAGCTGCAACATCGATCTGCCAAAGCATTCTTTGCCTGCATCGACGAAGACAAAGACCGGGGATGGATGAGCCAGTTTGTTCGAGTCAGGACCTAGAACCTCATCCCTGCCGAGAAGATGCCATTCCCAGAGGAATGGAACATGAGACGTAACTGTCCCCATATCGAGCATGTTTCATCACCCGAATTGCTCCTCTTTCTTTTTCTGAACTGACCCCTTTGCTTTTTACTTGATTCTCTTCTGATTGCATAGCATCGTGTGGTTCCCTGGTGCAGTCAGGGACATTCTGGGATGAGTTAATCTCTTGGATTCCTCCTCTCCATATAATGAATGCGTTTGGTGTGACTTGGCCAAGACGCGATGGCATGCCAAAAATCATAGTATGCTCTCATCATTGTTACCTGTAGAATTCTTATGATTGGATCTCTTGGTGACAAGTCTCATATTTTACGTTTGTGCAGGCCTGCGGAAAGCTGTTCTAATGAGACCACCTCCTCCTGGCGATGAAGATGCCTAAAAACCTGCCAAGGGAAAAAAAGAGGAAGAAGGAGACGCTGGCGGAGTCTCCAAAACCAAAGAAACCTAAGGCTCGAAAGCTTAAAACCGATGCCATGGTTTTCACCTCGGCAGCTGTAGAAAGCCATCATACTGAAGACGAAGATGATGACAGTTGTCCCAAGGGAACGTGGCTAGATGAACTTCACAAAGGGCAAGACGAAGCGCTAATGATTCGGAAGTGGTTGGGCAGAAGGCTACCGAGCCGGAGGTGGCCGATGCGGAACCACCTTGCGCTGAGCAAACCCTAGAGGAAGGTTTGGGTGCAGTCCCCGAGCTAATCATTGGACGGGATGCAACCCGTGTCGACGAATATTTAGTCGGAGGATCCGGTTCTGGGATTCTTCGAGGGCGAGGGGAAGCCTCGATAGAAGTCGATGCCCTTGATGACTTGCAATCAGGCCCTTCATTTTCGCCGGGGAAAATACGGGATGCCCAGAACAGGGAAGTTCCCGACGTTGGGGCCTCTCAGGGAGAGGATGATCTATTAAAGGACTATTTATTTGGTGTCAAAGATGAAACCGATCTCGATGCCCCGGTTGCTCTTGAGGAGGCTACGAGACTCCAACAACGGGTAACTTCTTGATATATTATTTGTGCTTCATGTTTTTATTCTTGTTTTTCTAACTTCTCTCCTTTGCGTTGTAGGTCATGACGTTGTATGATCAGGCTTTCTACACGCAACAAGATGAGCTAACTTGTCGTGAGGAGGATCTTGAGAAGCTCACATCATAGTCAAATGAGCTGAAGGCTTTGTATGCCTGAAAAGAGGAGGAGTTGGTTGAACTCCGAGCAGGCTCAGAGAAGGCGCTCTTGGAGATGGCTAACTTCATCGAGCAGGTAATCTGGTATTTCGTGAGCTTGTCTTTTATTGTTATAACTTGGTGGTCATTACCTTAGTTTGGTATTTGCAGTTTGAGAAAAAGGATGCCCTGGCGGGGCAGCTTCAGGGAGATATTGCGTCCAAAGATGCCGAGATCCTAGAGCTGAAGCAGCACAATGATAGCGTGGCCTCGGAAAGGGACGTTCTTCAGGAGGAGCTAGCCTCGACTCAGGGTCTTCTTTGAGGTGCTCACGAGGAAGCTTCCGCATTATCCATGGCCAAGTCTGAGGCCGACACATTCGTATCCTCATACAAAGACGATGCTGCCACCGCAAATAATCAGGCCAGAGAGATATCCGAAGAGGCCAAGCTCAAATTGGCTAGGGCAGTTGCTCATGCTCGATTGGAAGCTAGGAGGCAGGCCCTCAAGGAGGTGCACACCAAGGGTTTCGATCTCTCTACTAAGACCGAAGAGGCCAAGGCCTTGGAGGATGAATCAGCAGTTCCGACTACTTCGGACGAGGGATCGATAAGCGACTCGGGAAGTGTGAGGACGAAGGATAGAATACTTTGCCCTTTTTTACATCTTCTTTTTTGTATGCGGGCTCCTCGGGCGAGTTTTGTAAAGCATTCTTGTAAATATATTTTTGGAAATGTAAAGGATTCCTTCATTTCGTGTCTTTAAAACTTTGCCTTGTTCATGCAAAAGTTAATCTTCAAATTTAAATTTAGCCCCTTCGAACCCGGCCTCGGAGTAACGGAGACCCTTGAGATCGAGCCGTTCAGATTTCAGCTGCATACCTTTCCGAGGTTGAATTAACCCTCCGATCCCTCGAACACTATATGATAGCGTCATTCTTGTGATGCGACAATGAATTGACCAAGGTGGCCCCACCTGTATGTTTCCCAAGATGTCATAATGGCTCTGTCACAGCTGATTGGCTATCAGAGTGAATGAATAGTCGTCGCCTTTCTTATAAATATTCGATTTTTCCTCATTGAGGGTTGTGCTTGTTTACAAAACTATTTTTCTTTTTGGAGTCCCTCTTTTTGCATCATTTCTTCTGCTATCTCATTTTGAAGCTTTCGCCCGAGTTTTTATCTTCTTTTACTTGCCTCACAAGAGCCATGGCCACCCTGCCCAAATCTGCTCACCAGGAAGAGGGAAGCTCTACCTCCACTTCCCGTTCGGCTGATGGTACAATACCTACATTTGGCGAGCTAACCTCGAACTGCTTCGTTCCGAGGAAGGACTTTACATTAGAGAGACCTTTAAACATTTTGGGCTATCGAGAACATGCATCGAGGTTCATTTCATCAATAGAAGAGAGACACCTTGAGGCCGTGAGGAGAGACTGTGGATGGGGAGAAAAGGTGATGCTGCAGATACTTTCTCAGGAAGAAGGTATCATGGACCATGTAGAGGGATTTTTGAATGTATACACGTAACCCTTTACGTTGGTCCCCTCGACCGAGTCGTGCTCGAGTTCTGTCGAAGATATCGAGTTACCTTGGCTCAGGTCCACCCATTGTTCTGGAGGATAGTGTTGATGATAAGATTCTTTACGGAGAAGGCCGAGCTCGATTTTACCCTCAGCCACCTCATCAGACTATATCGGCCTTTACATTACCGAGGTCTAGTTACACTACGACGTAGATCCACCCCCCTTTATCGCCAATGATGATAAGGAGGGGGACCGAGGGTGGATGAGTCGATTTGTCCGAGTGAGGACTATTGACATTATTCCTGCGGAGTTCCTGTTGTTTCCCGAGAAATGGAATTTTACACGTAAGTGATACACTGTACTTTGCCATTTGTTGTTCTTAGTGGAGTCGGACCCCGTAAGAATGTTTTCTTTCTTTCCCCACAGCGATCTCGTGGCTGCCATAGGAGGTCCCCGACCTAGCGGATTGGACTCGGAAACCGGCTGCTTGTTCGACCTTTGATGAACGCAAGTGACGAGATCTATCAAAGGGCATATGGGAAGAAAAAGACCATGGCATGTGTTGTATGGTTCCCTTCTTAAGGAATACTCCTCTTTATGTTTGTTAATTTCTTTGCTGCAGGTATAGGTGAGTTTTCTGAAGTGAGGTCATGCCCTCTTAGAGAGGAGGAAAGACCTTTGGCTTCGGGGCCGAGTCATGGTAATAAAAGGAAAGGATCCTCGATGGACGAAGATGTTCAAAATGAGTCAGGGCCTGCCCGGAAGCACAAAGAAGATGCAAACATCGGAGGAGGTCTCGCATCCATCGGCCGGTACACAAGCGGTGATGTGACCAAAAGGGATGGCGCCACATTGAAGGCTAGAACCGAGAAGTCTCCCAAGGAAGCTGGGCCTGCTGAACTCGGGGGCTCCAGCCTCGGGGGACAGGTTCCACAGAAGGGGATGAGCGAAGGTCCTTTACCACCATTTTCTTCTTCATTCGAAGGTACTTCGAAGGATGTTTAGGGCGCCGGTAAGATCAGACCAGTGGATGTGCGATCGACATTTGAGGAGGCTCAGCGGCTCTTATCTATGGTGAGCCTCGGTAATCTTTTGGCCTTCTCAGCTTCATATTTTTATCCTTCTAATTAGGTCTTCCTTCCCACAGGACTTCGCCAAGCTCAAGTCCAAGCTGCTTCACTGTGAGGCTAAGTTGCGAAAAGCCTTGGACGGGGAGAAATCTCTTAGGATTCTTTGTGATAAGAAGACAAGAGAGTTGTTACACCTTCAATCGGAGATGAATCAAAGTCAAAATTATGAGGTCTATCTCGAGAAACAGGTAACTTTTATGATGAGGGAATATCGACTTCTTTTTCTACTTTCGAAAACTAATGTTTCGCCATCACAGTTGTAGAGAAAAACGAAGGTGCTAGAACGCCTTTGGGGTGAAATCGGTCAGGCCAATTTCGAACGCAACGAGTTGAAGGACAGATAGGCGCTCATGTTGCGGCTGAAAGGAAAGCTTTGGCTAAGGCCTCCGCCCTCGAGATACAGCTTCGTAATGCTCAAGGAAGCAACTCAGTTCAGACGAGCAGTATTATTAAGCTTGAAACAGACCTTTTGAAGATGAAAAATGACGTCATGGACGCTCGAGCCGAAGCCGATGAGGCTTGAGCAAGAGCAGATAAGAAGGTGGCCACCAATCTGAAAAGATGCCGCCGAGGCTCGTATGAAGTTGGGGGAGGCTTCCGATCGAGAGAGACTGATAAATGATTATGTCCGATGCAAATCTCGGAGGGAAACCCTCGAGGAAATCCATGCTAGGGGATTTGATCTATCAGAGGAGATAGATCAGGACAAGGCGGATGAGTTCGATGCCAAGTTCCTTGTTTTCGATGACGAAGATAATGAGGAAGAGGCTGATGAGGGAGCCGGTCCCCAGGATGCCGATGGAGCCATAGTCCCCGAGGGGAAGAAATACCAAGTCCCCGAGAGTAAACTGGGCTTTTTCTTTCTTGATTCTTTGCATAGGGATCTCAGAGAGCATTATAAATGTGTCTTTGTATCATTGCATATATATAAAAAAATAAACCTTTAGCTTTTCCCTTTGTATAAACTTCCACTTGTTTGTGTCTTTGTTTTTGTTCTGAATCTTGATGCATGACGATATTAGTCCAATGAATTGGACTTTGAAATGAAACCCTTCGGGTTTTGTACTTGACGAGCAATTGGTAATAGCTGATAGCTAACCGTTTTGGGCTCAGTCCTCGAGTCAGATTTTGACTTGGGCTCGTCGACCCTTAGATTTTTCAGATCGACCCTGAGTCTCTTTAGATTGGCCCAGAGGCTTTTTAGGCTGGTCTTAGGCTCTTACGCATTGTTTGGAGCTGATATGATTGAAGCTCTTTTGGCCGTAGCCTTTTAGTCTCCAAGTCAGGTAATCTCGGCGTCTATATCAAGGGTATGCCTTTTTAGGGGTCTTACAAGTTTAGTGTTGCCTCATTGAGGGTTTAAGAGCTCGAGGTTGCCTTATGGAGGGCTTACGAGTTGTTTCCTCATGGAGGGCTTATGTTTTTTAGAATGCCTCTTCGAGGTCTTATAGATTCGATATTGCCTCATGGAGGGCTTGTGAGATGTTTCCTCATGGAGGGCTTATGAGCTATTGTCTCATGGAGGGCTTACGAGTTGTTACCTCATGGAGGGCTTATGTTTTTGTTGCCTCATGGAGGGCTTATGAGATGTTGCCTCATCGAGGTCTTATGAGCTTGAGGTTACCTCATGTAGGGCTTACGATTTGTTGCTTCATAGAGGGCTTATGTTTTTTAGCATGCCTCTTAGAGGTCTCACATATTCGATATTGCCTCATGGAGGGCTTGTGAGATGTTGCCTCATGGAGGGCTTGTGAGGCGTTGCCTCATGGAGGGCCTATGATATGTTGCCTCATTGAGGGCTTACGAGCTCGATGTTGCATCATGGAGGGCTTACAAGTTGTTGCCTCATGGAGGGCTTACGAGTTGTTGCCTCATGGAGGGCTTACGAGATGTTGCCTCATGAGGGCTTACGAGTTGTTGCCTCATGGAGGGCTTATGTTCTTGTTGCCTCATGAAGGGCTTATGAGATGTTTCCTCATGAAGGGCTTACGAGATGTTCCCTCATGGAGGTATTACGAGATGTTGCCTCATGGAGGGCTTACGAGCTCGAGGTTTCCTCATGGAGGGCTTACGAGCTGTTTGTCAATGACAGTCCCCGAGTGTTTGGGAATTTTTGGCTCTCGGGCCGTTTCTTGTGAACACAGAAAACTTCTTGGCAGCATAAAGCATTTTGATGATAATATGTATTCCTTTGATTACTTAATAGAAGCATACATGTTTTCTCCATCGAGGGTTCGATTATTCTATGCAGACACGGTTCATTCAACCGTTTGGTCCGATACATCATTCTCCTGTCGAGACCCTTTTTGAGCATATTTCAATTTCTTCGAGGAGGTGATCTCCCAGGGGACGCCCCCTAGTATTTGGGGTTGGTTGAAGAGAAGCCTTGAATACTTGATGAGTTCTGCTTAGGTAGCATATGGATGTTTAAAACCCATTTGGGATAAAATCCAATCTAAGGGAAAAAGAGCGCAATGCATGCTTTAAAACCTAATGTCTTCGAGCTGGAGGGTGCTTCGATTCCTCTAAATCGAACACCTGCACATGAGTTTGTAGAAAACATAAATAAGAAAGGGAAGGGGTTGTACCTTAGCTGTGGTAGCATTCGAGCCTCGATATGTTTCAATTTCTCATTCCGAGGATGCGGCACGGTCCTTTATTCGTTCATCCGGGTGTAGCCGGGAATGTAGTTTGCGATTGATACTTGGATGTTGGCTTGTCCTTTGGCTCCTTCGATGCAGAAGGCGTCGATGTTGGTGTCACATCGTGCACTGCGAACATTTGTCTTGCTGCATGCTGCTCTCTGTATACTATTTTTATTCCGTCCTCCGTTTGAAATTTCATCATATGATGAAGGGTTGGCGGCACCGCTTTCATACAGTGTATCCACGGCCTCCCGAGTAAGGCATTGTACCTCATGTCTCTCTTGCCATGTTGAATCCATTGAGGACTCGAGAGGCGGGTATGATATGGTCGAGCATCCCGAGCTGTTCTACCACCCTCGATCTGATTATGTTGGCCGAGCTACCTGGATCTACGAGCACACGTTTAATTTGAAATTTATTCAAAAGAAAATAAATTACCAATGCATCGTTATGAGGCTGAGACAGGGTCTCGATGTCCTCTCGCTGAATGTGAGAGCGTCCTCGGGTATGTAACTCCGATTTCTCTTTTCCCTGGTGATGGATATTTTTGTTCGCTTGACTACGGGTCCCTGCAGAGTGTCGATCCCTCCAATGCTCATGTGGTGATGACGTGTTGTGGTTCTTCTGTTTCATTTTTCCTGTTCCCCTATCTTACCCAAAATTGATTTTTATCTTGGTCGCTAAGGAACTCCCGAAGGTTCCCTTTACTGATCAGTCATGCTACCTCTTCTCAGAGCTATCTGCAATCCTCGGTCCTGTGACCGTGAGTGCCGTGATATTCGCACACCAAGTTAGGGTTCCTTTGTGAAGGATCTGACAGTATGGTTTTTGGCCATTTGGTATCTTTGATTTTACCTATGGCTGATACGATGTTTGAAACATCAATGTTGAAGTTGTACTCAGATAACCGAGGTGCTTCCACCGGCCCTGTTTGCCTGTCGAACCCAGATTTGTTCATGAGTCCCCCGGAATTCTGACCTCGATCCATCTTTCTATCGTTACGAGGTATATTGCGCGTCGGGGCATTTCTTCGATCTTCGATGTACGGTTGATACCTTTCCTTGCTTGGCCTCGGTTCTCTTTCTGGAAACCTTGATTCCTTCGGTAAGAGCCTGCTAGGGTATACTGATCCCGAGGGGGTTCCCAATTGGTCGTCCTCGTCCCAGATCTTTGACTGATACCTGTTGTGCACATCCGCGCAAGTTACGGCGGGGTATTCAACCAAGTTCTTCTTTAGCTGCTTCGAAGCTATCGAGCTCCGTTCGTTCAAGCCCTGAGTGAGGTCCTGTACTTCCTAGTCATCGGAGACTGGTGGTAATTCCATTCGCTCCATTTGAAAGCGAGATACAAATTCCCTTAGCATCTCGTCTTCTCTCCGTTTGAGTTTGAAGACGTCGGACTTTCCTTGTAGCCACTTTGATGGCGTCGGCATGCGCCTTTATAAAGGAGTCTGCCAACATGGAGAACGAATCTATTAAATTCGGGGGTAGGTTATGATACCACATCATGGCCCCCTTTGACAGCGTTTCTCTAATTTTTTTCAACAGGACGGATTCAATCTCGTCATCTTTTAAGTAGTTCTCTTTCACAACACAAGTATAGGCAGTAATATGCTCATTAGGGTCTGATGTCCCGTTATATTTTGAGAGATCTGGAATTCTAAACTTCTTCGGGATGGGCTTCGGAGCCGTGCTTGATGGGAATGGCTTTTGCAAGAACTTCTTTGCATCTACACCCTTCAGAATCGGGGGCGCACCCCGGATCTGATCAACCACCGAGTTATAGGTCTCCACCTTTTTGTCGTTAGCTTCTATCTTCTTTTCGCCTGATTCAATTCTGTTTGTGAGGTATTCGAGCATCTTCATAATAGTGGGGTCGGATGCTGATCTGTCGTTGCTCAACCTTTCCAAGGCCTGCTCGACTCGAGGAGCCATTTCCGGCGGTGCCGTGCTTGGGGTTTTTTTATGGCTTTGTGGCTGAGCAATAGCCACTTGTTGCGCCTGTAACATTTCAAAAATGACATGAAGGCTAACTTCTCTTTACTCCCGAGCTGGAGTTTTTTGTGCTTCATGTTGGTTTTTCCGGTGTGCACTTCCGTTGGTATGAGAACTTATACCAACATGTTGGGAGTTGCGTGAGCCCACATCGACGGGGATTGGTGCTGGTGCCACCCCAGGGTGTTGCAGTGGTACACCGGCGCCTGAAACACCTACACCATTCTCTCCATGATCCTCATGACCGTTGTTTTCGTGTGCATTCACTGAGTTAGACATTTTTTGGCCTAAAATCAAAGATTCTTGGACAAGAAAAAGTGTGAAGAATAACTTGTGTTTTTGGGAAACCAGCACTGAAACAAAATAGCCCCACGGTGGGCGCCAAACTGTTTACCATAAAAATGGTAATGACGATTATCTTTGATTTTGTGGTTCTAAAAATATGTGATTTATTTTTATGCTAGTTGTTAGGCAATAAATGGTAAGTGTGACCTAAGAAAATAATATAAGAGTAAAGGAAAATAGGGATATGCGAACCAGGCTGTTACCAAACGGGTCTCGAGCTGGTCGAAGCAGGGCCTCGAGGTTGAGCTATGAAGCCTAACAGGGGATGGTCGATGGAGGAATAACAGTACAGATGGCCTTGAGGGTAACCTTTCATAATCAATAATGAGCGATAAATGAAGAACAATTAATGAACACAATAAATGAAAGGCAGTAAATCCGTAGAACAAATGTTGAGTATGTTAAGAAGACATAGAATGTTCTTGTTGTATTTAATATTCATCTTGTCCCAAAAAAAGACAAGGAAATACAGCTGGTACAACCATTTAATGACTTGGTACGGACTTGTACTATTGTTGCAGACTTGGTTAGCTCTAGCCACGTTCCCTTTTAAATTTCCCGCATTTCCACGATGATCACCGATATATACTGCACCGGGGTCGAGCATACTGAGCCTTCGATGTGCCTCCTCGAGGTTAGTCATGGGATGCCGTAACGGCCCCAAATCGGACACCCCAATTTTGACCGTACACACAGTCGGATCTAACAACTTGCTTTGGATCCATTTTCGACATCGAGAAAAGTCTATACGAATTTGGATTTTAGGGTAAAAAAACGCGTCTCTTTACTGAGTTGATGGTGAAGGCAAAGATAAAAGCATGGTTTGCTCATATGTCAGCGAAAAAGACATGACTCCAGAAATTGTTAAAGCTCATCCGCTTCCCAAATTGGTGGGATAAATGTTTGCAAGGTTTTGAGAAGACAGATGGTCACGGAAGAAGACAACAACAACAGAATAGTGGACCAGATTGAGGCCGAGGATGAGGTATCCTGCGAGTCAACGGTGTCCAGACTATAGGAGTGGGTGCATCGTCTTTAGTCCCGATTGACATTGAACACACAAGACTACTTGGCCTGAGCAACGAGAAATGGTAGACCTTTTTTGGAATGTTGAATATCTTAAAAGTCAAGAGCAAATGAGAATAATTTTGGTAAGCTTGACAATAGATTTCGGATTATCGATACAGGGGCATCCAATCATGTGACAGGTAGTTCAAAAGGGTTGTACTATCGATGAAAATTTCAAAATTTCATGTCGGGTTGCTAGACGGAAGTAATGCTATGAATTCTAACGATGGTTCAATCAAAATAGATGAGAAAATACTTTTGACGTACGGATGTTCTTTATGTCTTAAATTTAACATGCATTTTAATTTGTTTGCCGCAATTGATTAATCATTTGGATTGCAATAACAAGAACATGTTCACTAAGAAGGATGATTACTATCAAGCTGTATGGAATTCTTTTTGATTGATAAAATGGTGGTGTCTCAAACTTCGAAAATTTTCTTTGCCATAATTGAATGAGAGTTTGGTAAACAGGTTAAAACTATAAGGAGGGATAGTGGAATCAGATTTATATATACGAGAAACTACTTTATTGAACATGAAATTATTTCAAACTTGTTGCACTGGAACACCTCAACGGAATGGAAGGCTAGAACCAAACATCTACAAATACTAAATATGGCTTGAGATTTGCCGGTCTAAGGTTATCTTCCAATTGATTTTTAGGAGGATCGTGTCTTGATTGCTGGATACCTGATCAGTCAAATACCCTTTATGCTGAACAGAAGAACTCCTTATCTCTGTGCTCAGGTGCCTAGGTATGAGCATCTGCGAGTGTTCGGGTCTTTGCATTACATGCATAAACAATTTAAAAGTAGGAGCAGTTGATGCGTTTTTGCGGGATATCTGTTAATCTCGAAATACGAGTAACAATTAAATTTGTAATGTGGTTCTGAGCATACATGATCTGATTCAATACCAATTGATAAATGATAAATTAAATAAACGGGTCGAACGGTAAAGATAAATCAAACTGGTGTTGCAGTGATATGTCGACCTCGATTATGAATAAGCTCGAGATCAGATGTTAAGAACAATTAGAACAGTAGCAAAAAATGTAAACAAGTAAAGAGCAGTGTATTATTATTTCTCAGTAAGCGTATCTCCTTACAAATGAACAAGATTCCTCTTTATATAGTAGCGGAATCCTAAATAAGGTACAACTATAATTTCCGAAATAAAATCCATGATGGATGTCGATAACCGTTTGCGATTATGTCGCTTCCGAGATTCCCGCTGAGATCTATGGTCGATCGATCATATCTCGCTATTTCGTTGCTCGATATCGATCCTGCCCGATCTCGATCCTTTGGTCTTTGTATCTTCGAGCTCCAACTCGCTTCATTATGAGCTTAATCTCGAGACAATCCCTCGAGCTCATAAAATCGGACATACTCAATTTTAACCGTATAAAATATCTTTATGGGAAAAGCGGGTGAAAATTGTATGATTTGGATACTAAAAGGTATTTAGTTTCGAGGGATGTATTCTTCTAGGAGACCAAATTCCCTTTTGCCCCGGAATTGTCAGGACCAAAAGAAGACAAGGAATTTAGGAGTAATGAGGAAATTGTATAAAGAGGTTACTCTGGTCTTGCATGTACATGTCCAAACCTCCCAAAATGGATAGAAACAAGCAACCATAGGGACGAACGAACAACAAAGCATGGTCCAGTGGGGTAAGCCTACCAAGAAGGGCAAGGTGAGGAACAACTGGGTCGTGGAAAACATCAATTATAGAATTCTGTTCATCTGCATGACTATGTTACCAACATGGTCCGAAAAGTAAGTCTATCTTGTTAGTCACCCATGCTAGTGTCTCTTAGGGAATGAGCAGGCTACTTTCGCGAAAGCTGTGAAGGATTAATAGTGAAGGAAGTTTGGAGAAGAATGAGATGTGGGTGATAGAGGACTTGGTTACAAATGGCTTTACAAGATCAAATACAACTCAAATGGCAGTGTTGAGCGATATAAGGCTCGTCTGTTCATATTCGACATTAATCAAGTAGAGGGAATATATTATATTTAAACATTTGCCATGCTTGTAACATTTTATCTGTAGCTGTAGAATATAATTGGGAATTACATCAAATGGACGTTCATAATACCTTCTTACATGGGGTATATGAGAAGAAGTGTATATGAAATTGCCTGTTGGGGTTTTTGCCAAGTTGGCAACTACCTTGAAAGACTATAGGTTCAAGCAATCATATTCATATTATTCTCGATTAACTTAGAAACGGAAAGATGACTCGTATTCGAATGGTAATCAGGATTTGTAAATTTTGTCAGGTTCCGGAAAGGGGCCCAAGTTGATTTTTTGGTAGACTTTGTGCAATTGATTAAAGATTGAAGCTTTATTGTTTGAGATTGATTCCTATAATATTATTTGATGTCATTGAGTTATTTTGACTAGATTTGGCCCGTTTGGAGGCCGATTAGAGAGGCAGGGGATTGTTCGAGTATTGATTATTGCACATTTGAGATAAGTATCTTGCCTAGACTTGGCTTGAGGGTATTTCCCCATAGGCTATGATGTATCTGACATGTTGATAGTTGACGCATATGCGAGGTGACGAGCACATAAGCGTGCATCATGATATTCATGGTCCGGGTAGACATTAAGCTATCATATGCCTTGTTTTGATTTCATACTTCCTTGATACCGTGTTTTCTTCACTTGTTTGACTACGCGAGATATTATTCATGTTAGAAATGATATCTAGGTTATTGCTTATCTAATTGAGACATGATAGGCCTATTTTGTTATGTTAAGATATTTGTCTTAACCGTAGTCATACTTTTTAGTCATGATATTATATTCACATGTTATATCTCGCTCTCCATGCATTCTTTTTATGTTATTGTTCGTGTCCTTGTGTATGTGACATGGGTTTGTGTTGATCAGTTGTGGCACGTTGGAACGTTTCATGAAGTATTGTGATTATTGTACTGTGAGAGTGAGCATACTGAGACTTGAGGAGATTGATGATTGATTTTGGGCCATAGAGCCGTGTTGATATTGGTTATGAGGTGATGCTTATGTCAAGTCCCTATAATGGGTTGAGTGATATTGATAGTTGACTTTTGATCCAATCAGTGTTTGGTCTAGGATCCGCCCCTCCGGAGTTAGGTAATAACCGTGTGAGTGTAGGCACTTGATTATGTGCTTAGTGAGGGACTTATGTCAGGCACCCGTATAGTGCTTAGCGTGTGCGTGTGCATATGTGATGATTCAGGAGAATTTCGCCGGCGAGTGTACTGGGAGTATAATTGAGGGGTACTTGTGTCAGGCATTATGAATGTACTAAGATTATGTATACTTGATGACTAAACTTTTATAATGTTAATTTTGGCATGTATACTTATCATGCAGGCATAGCATTGTATTTTCTTCATGTTAATTGGTATTTGATGTCTTTATTTGATGTTTAAGCTTGAAATCATAGTTTTCTTTCATAAATCCCAGTCTTGGTGATCACTCTGGAAGAGTTGATGCCTTGATTAATATAATTGAAAGCATGTTTATTTCACCTCTTATTGTGATAGAGTTGAATCTGATATTGTTTGAGTTGCTTCTCTTTTTTCCATTATTGTGTTGTTATTGTTGTTGTAAGTTGTTGAAAGTGAGTATTGTACCTTTCCAACCTCGTCACTACTTTCAGATTGAGGTTAGACTTGCTACTTATTGAGTACATGGGATCAGTTGTATTCACACTAGTCTACACTTTATGTGTCGATCCAGGTATTGTTGATAGAGGTGGTTGCTAGAGAGCTGTTCACCGAACTTATTTGGAGATTTTGAGGTAGCACTGTTGTTTTGTTCGCAAACCATGAAGCCCCCCACCTTATCCCATATTATTACTATTTAGTCTTTCAAACAGTAGTTGTGTTTTGTTCAGACGTTGTAATTTGTACTGCATAGCGCTCATGCACTCGGTTACACCAGAATTTTGGGTGGTTATCAGTTGTATCGTTATTTTGACTTCAGTTATTTATTACACAACCCAAAATTCACCTAGTCGTAAGGGAACCTAACATAACTCGCTAGGTAAGCCCAATAACACTCAACACAGTTCTAATGAAATAAAGTGGTCAGCAAATTAGAATTCTATACAATATCCCAAGGACTGATAGTACAAGTCATGAGCGATTGTGATTTAGATTTACAAAATCGATATGATGAATAAATACAATATTTATTTGAATTTTACATAAACAGACACTAGAACCTAAGCTACCATGAAAAAGAGATAGTTTGAATCTGGAATGCAAGTACGTCTTCAACGCAAGGCTTTGTCTCCCACAGCTACGCAGCTCTAAGATCTGTACGCAAGGTGCAGAAGTGTAGCATGAGTATAACCGACACCATGTACTGAGTAAGTATCTTGACTAACCTCGGTGAAGTAGTCATGGTGTTTTTAAGTCAAACGATACTTCCTGAATTAACTTGTTTAGTAGAATTTCACTAGAAATAACAGGGAAGAGTACAAGCACGAATATGAGAAGCGGCAATGATTACTAAAAGAAATCTTGGTCAATTTTATCAATATCACAACCAGTCCTTTTCTTAAAGCGATAACCGCCGAACAAAATAGTAAATCCACAAACTTTCATAGTATGAGTAACGTACTCAAGATATCAAATCAAATGCATGGAAACACCCTTCGTGCATTTATCTCATCCTCATTGAATATATGAATGTATGTCAAATCAATTGGCACGACAACACCCTTTGTTCATTTATCTAATCTCACCGAGCATATATTAACAATACAACCAGGTAAAAGAAATTCTAATAATAATAGCTAAGAAGTAGAGAGTACACAGATAGCAGCAATAAATAAGTCGATAGCATACGAAATATAGAAAAATACGAGATAGGAAGCACAAAAATAGTGACAACAGTAAAGTAGAATAACATAGATTTCATCAGCTAACGAGGTAGAAGGTTTAGGTGAAATCACAACAAATGAGAAAAATACATAGATGTACATGTAACAAACAAGGAGATAGACATGAACATAACAATAAGTGACAAATAGAAGGTACGTGTAGAAAAATATCAAGTAAGGAAAAAGGCAAAAAATGTGACAACCACAAGCATCATAAAAAATATAGGCGCAACGTAACAACTCAAGATAAAGGCATAAACGTATACACAAGAAAAAGATATTACAACATAATGTAGGTCTCTCGTCCTCACCTGCACAAAAACACTCTCCATGCCATGAACACATGATAATATAAGAACAATGGCACGGCATCACCCTTCGTACTTTTACTCTCATGCGCACATGATAATATAAATGCAATGGCACGACATCACCCTTCGTTCTTTTACTCTAGGCATCACATGATAATGTAGATGAAATGGCATGACATTATCCTTCGTGCATAATAGTTTATATGAAATAGTACGTCATCACCCTTGTGCTTTACACTTTTACTCACATGATAATGTAAATGCAATGGCACGATATCACCTTTCGTGCTTTACACTCTTCCTCACCAAGAACATGTATAATAATGACAAGCAAGGTAGGAAGCATGAATAACATCAAGAAGAGTGGTTAAGCAAATACACCATATGAACATCATTCACAATTTTCGGACCAATAAACAATTTAGTAAACCTCAAGAATCCTATTGTTCAAGTATTTCGACAAAAGCTCAAACATGCTTTCCAACATAAGTATGGAACCCGAGTACCTCAGAATTTCGGTCACATACATGTATTCGTGATTAGGTATAGTGTTGACCGAATTTAGCATATTAATAGTTCCACAAAGAGTCCGTCAAATTTAATCACGTTATAATAAGCTAAATCATGATTTCTAGCATTGAAATTTATATTCGTATTATTATAGAAGTTAAGAAAAACATGAATCCAACAATAATCAAAGAATCGTATAATCTACCCCGAGCATGGTTAATCTTGGCATATGCACATATGCTCATCACCTCATATTTGCATCACCCCCCGCATGTAGCAAACAATATCATTTTATTAGAAAAAAAATTTCCAACAAACATAGGCAAGACACTTATCTCAAAGAAGCTAAAATAATACTCTAAGAAGCCCTTCCCGTGAAAAAACCTCCAAACGGCTTGAATCTAACCAAAATAACTTAATATCATAAATAAAAACCATAGGAAACAATTTCGAATAATAATCTTTGATCTTTAACTAAAATCAAAAAGGCAACCCTGGCCCGCACCTCGAAACCCACGAGTTCAAACATACTAATTTCATCCAATTCCAACCTCAAATCGACCTTCAAATCATCAATTTATGTTTTAAAACTTTTTTACTAAAATTCTCAATTTCTTCAATTTGATCACTAAACAATCGCTAAATTCAGGGTTGGAATCATGAAATGTAAGACAATCCGAGTCAAAAATACTTCTCCAATCCAAATTGTGAAAATTCCCTCCAAAATCGCTCAAATCCGAGCTACAAAACCTTATGAGAAAAAGTGACTAAATTTTGGAACAAGTAAAAAAAATGTAGCAGCTGTTATAGCTTGAACCAGATCCTAGATGATTCTGAAACTCATATTTGATGATCTTAACATAATCCTTGCGAGATTACGCTCAAGACAGTCTATTAAATTACCCAATTTGGCCTACAAAGAGGGAGATATGATGTTTTGAAGTTTTAAAGGAAGTTTGAAAATTTCAGGGGCATAATGGAATTTTCCTAATTATTTACACCAGGAAAAAAAATAGTAATTAGAAAATCTTCGTTTTAGCACCCAAAACTCATCCGGAACCTCCTGGACACAAACCATTTATGCATTTGAATCATAAAACACGCTACAAACCTGCTCACGCACTCAAAATACCCAAAAAAGGTCATCTTGATCCGATATTGACCATGGTCAAACTCCAAATCCTTAACTAGTTTCTCAGCCAATAATTCAAAACACACCCAAGCCCCTCGAAAACCCATCCAATTATACCCAAGTACAAATACATTATTCAACTTATCCAAAGCCTCAAAACACCCACGAAAACATCATAATAAAGAATTGAGACTCAAACCGAATAGAATTCTCTTAAGTTGTTAAATCTTCATTCTTTCAAAAGAGTTTTCAAATCACACTTAAACACTTCGGATTACTTCCAAACATTGCACACAAGTTTAGTTCAACTATATAGACCTGTCCAAAGTCTCGGAACACCAATTGGAGTCCAATAACATCAAAGTCAATACTTGGTCAAATTTATGAACTATTAAGTTCTTCAAATTGCAAACTTTCGATAAATAGTATCAAATCCTTCTAGGAACCTCCAAAAGTGAATCCAAACATACGTACAAGTCCAAAATCATCATATGAACCTATAAGAACCATAAAAACTCGATTCCGAGTCCTTTTATCCAAAAGTCAAACATTGGTCAACTCCTCCACCTTAAAGCTTCCAAATCGATAATCATTCTTCCACATCCTGAACCACTCGAATACTAAAATCAACTATACACACAAGTCATAATACATCATATGAAGCTACTCAAAGTCTCATATCACCGAACGGAATACTAAAGCTCAAAATGACCTATTAGTTCATTACATTTATGTTATTCTGCTATTGAGAATATCTTTTACTGTTGATAAAATTTATTTCCGGATATTTGTTGTTAGCATAACTAGCAAGTGGTGTTAGACGTCATCACGAATCCGGTGAGATTTTGGATCGTGATAGATAAGGTCATGACAAATTAAAGCCAATAATAGTCACAATGAATCATTTAGTTGTTTGGAAGAAAATATATATAACCGAATAAATAAGAAAGGGGCGAAGATAATTCATATAAGAAACTAACCAGGACAATAATTGGAAACGTCATTTCCGGAGGGGTAAAATTTTGTAAGCTTACATTTTAAGCAATCTTTGTAATAGTAAGATAGTAGGAAGTGGGGGCAATGCCATTTACCGTTCATGAACTTTAGATGTTTTCCTTTATACGAAAAGCAATGGGGATTAAGGTGTAGCTCACTGAGATCCCTGCCTTCCACATTTGTGGTGGAGGGTTCAAAGCCCATTAATAATACAGCAAAGGGTCTGATCTGCTCCTCTACTATTATTAATAGTTTAAAAAAGTCATCCGTTATACTATTAGGACATCCCAACCGCTGACGTTATACTATTATACGTATATTCCCTTATTTTAATGGAAGGGCCACGTGGCAGACTTAAAACCATTCGGGTAATTTATTACCGGTCTGACCCAACCCATTACCCAATCTGACCTAACCTTTATCTAAAACATGATCTATTACCGACATTTTGTTATTCCCCCTTTTCTTTTCAACCCCTCGAACCTCTGAGAGACCAACGTTACTGCTGACTCCAATCTAACGATGTCACATGATCTTGATGTAAAGGTCAGTCGTTTCTTCATTATACTGGTTGATTTTAGTATTTGTTGCTCGATTTTGCTGATTACTTGTTATACTTTTCTTATTTTGTGGTCTAGGGTTTCGGTTTGGACGAGATCTTACTTCTATCATTCATTATTATGTAAATACTTTATAGTTTTCCTTCTTGTAGTTGTTGCATGTTTCAGGTTTTAGGTGGTCCCGATTTGTAGTTTTTGCATGTTGTGGGTATATTAAAATTTGGATTTATTGTGTTCTAGTTTAGGGTTTTATATTAGAAGTGGTTTTTTTGTGATGTTGACTGAGGTTCTATGCTTTTTTTTTTGTTTATTAGCTAAGGTGGTCCTAAATGTAGGACCCTTGAATGCAATTGCTTCATTAAACTATTTCGTTGATTGAATTTTTGTGCACCTTGCTCTCTTTGTCATTTTTTTATGAAGTGGTGGCCCATAAACTGAACTTTTTTATCCTTTTGTACATCTTGTATTTCTTTATTCATGGGACCCTATGTCTCACATGTCATTTTCTGCCTATTTTATTCATATTTTTTTACTTTCTACATTCTGTCTCACAACATTTTTATTCATTTTCTGCCTGTTTTTAGTCATATTTTTTTACTTTCTACATTCCATCTCACATCATTTTTATTTATTATCTGCCTATTTTTTTTTTACTGTTTGATAACCATTCTTATTTGCTATATTTACTAGGTTATTGGAGATGGTCTTAGTTGATTTAATATTCAATTATGAAGGTGCATGTGTTACACATCCTGAAGTTGGATACACAAAGGATAAAGTGCACACCTTGTCAGGGTATGATTCAGACTTGCTTTCTTATATAGATATAGAATCTGAATTCATAGTTGAGCTAGGTTTTTTAGGGGTTCAATAACTTATAGTTGTTGGACCTTCCAATAAATTGTATGAGGTTCAACGGGATGTGGGGATTAGAAAGTTGACATCCTTGATTTCTACTGAATATAATGTACTGAACCTATATGTTGTGGATGAATCTGACCCCCTTATTGAGTGTACTCAATATTATTGATTATAGTGAATTATTTCAGATTTTAGATGAAGCTGGTACTGACTGTACATTAAGTGAACTAGATTCTATCTTTAGTTCTGATTCTGAGGGATGTGATTCTGAAGGATATGATTCTAAAGAATTACATTTACTCAAAACTAAAAAAATAGAGACATAATTGAGAATCTAAATGATTACAAGGAGATATATAAAGGCATGGCCTTTAAGGACATACCAGAAGCTAGGAAGTTTATGAAGTTGTATGCTCTAGCCAACAAGAAAGTCTTAAAATTGAGAAAGGGTGACAAAAGAAGGGTTAGGTATAGATGCATTGTGGGTTGTCCCTTTATTTGTTTAATATCCAAATATGGTAGTGCAGGGGTTACTGTAAAGGCATTAGAGTCAAAACATAATTGTGGCACTGCATATGATAATAGTACTGTTGATTTCAATACCAGGTAATCTATAATTGCAACTTATTTATGTTCTCTAATATGCTGAAATTATATATGTTCTCTAATATGTTGTACTTGTTTTTTAATAGCAACCAAAGGGAAATCAGGTAAGCAAGGGACAAGAAACTGTGAAAAGGACAAGATCTTTGTTGGAGTCTGAAACAGAAGAAGAAATACACTGTTCTGCACCACAAGTGACTCAACCAAGTCAGGAAAATATATTTAGCTCCATGCCTACACCTAGAGTTGGTCAATTAAGTATGGAACATGATGAAGATGATGTGGTTAGGCCAAAAGTGATATCAGAAGCCAAGACAAGACTTCAACTAAGGCAGCAGGTAAACTTACCAGTTGGGACTAATCTATCAAATTCACTGGTGATCACATTGGTATTAGTGAGCCCACAGACCTTCCATATTCACCAGCAGGCCTCATGTGGAAGGGTAAAGAAGCTACAACTTCAAATCAGTTAGAAAAACAAAGGCAACAGAAGATTGGGAAGCTGAAGATAAGGAAAGGAAAATGACTGTCCAGATTCATGACAGTATCCTGCTTAATGTATTTTTGTGTATATTTTGGGATGTAATTACTGCAAACTTCATGACGGTCTCCTGCTTAATGTTATGTTAATATTTTGGGTTGTAATTACTGCAAACTGATATGTAATATTGACAGTCTCCTATTTTTGGTGATATGTGATTACTGCATTGACATTACTGTAATTAACTCTTGTTTAAGGTCTTTTTTTTTGTAATTCTGTCCAGATTTTTAATATTGGTGATATGTTAATATTGGTGATATGTAATTCTGTTCAGATTTTTGGTCCAGATTCTGCCTAGTTTTGGCATTAGGGTGATGTGTAATTCTGTCCAGAATTTTGGTCCATATTCTGCCCAGTTTTTTGGCATTCGGGTGGTAACTTTGTTGGAGTCTGTCCAGATTTTTGGTCCAGATTCTGCCCAGTTTTTTTGGCATTATGGTCAACTTGATTTTGTCAAGTTTTTTGATCCATATTCTGACCAGTGATCCTTTGACATTAGGGTCAACTTGATTCTGTTGAGATTTTTGGTCATCTGCCCGGTTTTTTTTATTTAAAATCAACTCACCAACACAATAAATTTGAAGTCTAAAAATATATTCATGAAAATCTACACAAAATGCCATAGTGCACTAAGGCCTGATTCATCCATGAAATTCTAGATTCATTACAAGCTGACCAACAAAAAACATTCATTAAAATCTTGATTTTACAACAATCAACTACATCAAAACTCTACTCCACTAAAAAAAAATGCTGACTTCATTTCATCATCAATGCCACAACAAATCCGACTAATAGTGCAAATGAAACCCTAATGAACATTTTCATGTGCATCACTTTCACTTTCATCTCCCTTACTTTATTCACTTCGACATCATTTATAGCCTCCAAAACAACAAATTTTTCCATCAATTTGTTTCTTTCAAGCTTGCATACATCCAACAACGTATTCAACGTCTGATTTTGACATTGGCAGCATCTAATTTAAACTTGAAATCGTTGATTATTTTCAACGCTTTGTCCAGGAGGGCTTCGTCTTGCCATTCCCAATATCCACATGACTCGTGCTTACAAATACAAACAATTACTATGTTAAAGAACAGAAAAAATTACAGAATAAAAAAAAGATTTAAGAACGAAAAAATTTAAAGAACAGACAAAATAAAACTTTAAATACATCCACCGCGTCTAGAGAGAGAGGCTCTGGCGATTTGAGAGGCGATTAGGGCGACTAGAGAGAGAAAGCTCATCCATGGCCATTCCGGCCACTGCCCAGCCTTCAATGGAGGTTGGGCAGTCGTCTCCTATACATAAACCAATCCCCCAACCACCTGCTAACCCTACAAACATCCAAAACTACGCGAAAATCCTTCAACCCCAAGCATTAAATGCTCCCATGCACGTAAACCCCTTAAACCTAAAACCAGTCGAGTTTTTACATGGAGAACCAATGGTGAGATGGAAGAAATCAGAAGTTAAGCAATCCATTGTACAACAAGGATTGCATCTAGCAGTTCTGGGCAAGTTTTCATACGGCAAACCAGTGATCCAGGAATTGAGAAAGGTTATTCCAATCCAGTGTGAACTTAAAGGATCATGTTCGATAGGTTTGATAGAAGATAATCATGTTTTGATTAGGTTATCGTTGATGGAGGACTATATTCATCTTCTATCAAAACCAGCATTCTATTTGAATGTCCAAGGTGTTTTTTGGCAGATGAGATGCACAAAGTGGAGTCCATGGTGGTCACCAGAGGTGGAAACACCCATTGCAATTGCTTGGATTTCATTTCAAGATTTGCCTCCTAATTTCTTTGGTAAGGAGTCTGTTTTCTCTTTGGCTAATGCAGTAGGGAGACCATTACATGTAGATTTGGCTACTCAAAATGGCACAAGACCTAGTTGTGCTAAGGTAAAGGTGGAGGTCAATCTACTAGCTACATTGCCACAAAGAATAAAAATTATTGAGGAGGCAGATGATACTGGTCCTGAGGAATCTAAATGGATCAAAATAAAATACGATTACATGCCTAAGTATTGCAAGACATGTAAGAAGCAAGGCCATAATGAAATAGACTGTTGGGTAATACATCCAGAGTTATACAAGAAGTTAAATGGAGAAGGAGATAGCAATGATGTGGTAAAGGCAATGGTGATAAGGAGTGATACATTAGGTACTGCTGCTAACTCTACTAAGGTGTTATCAAGTGGAAAGGTGTTTGGTAATCATAACCAAGCCAAGCAGGGATGGATGCAAGCAAGGAAGAATAAGTACCAAAGAGATAATAGGGGATACATAATTGAATATGCAACAGGAGTTGAAGCTCAAAAAGGGAAAGGAAAAGAGAAAGTGGATGAACTTATGACGAAGAACAAATTTAATTTACTGGCAATTGAGGAAGTTGATCATGCAACATTACAAATTTCAGGTAGTAGGGAAGAACAAGGAGAAAAAAATACCAGTGATGAGAAGGAGAATATGTCAGGGAATAAAAAGTCTAATCCTTTGTGTTCAGGGATTAGGATTGAAGTTCCTATTCCAACTGGTGAAAGGAAACAAGTTGACCTAAAACGACTAAAGAAAGAAGCAGTGGATAAAGTATTGGAAAAGGTTAATCTTGAAAATCTGGAGATTCCTTATCCTACAAAGGAACTTCAAGATGTTTCTCTTATGATTGACCCTAAACCAATTGAGTCTAGAAAGGAGCAAGAGGCTAGAAAGGAAGCTATTATTGACTGGGTGCATAGAAGGTTTGGGACGAGTAAGGAGGAGTTAAGACAAGGTAATGTTACTTTCAATCAGTCTTGCCAAGAGATTCCATCAAACACATATGAAGATACTGGAGATCAGGAGGATGACAATGAAGTGAATTCAAAGAAGGTATTATGGAGTGAGGCGGCAGAGGTAAGGGATGATCACCTGGAGAACACAATTGAACATGAGGTGCAAGTTATAAAAACTGTCAATGCTAATGGAGCTACAGTAAACCCTAGCAATCCTAAAACTAAGGTTGACTGTGGTTTAAATTCTACACACCAACAATTAGTGAAAGTACCTGGGAATGAAAAAGTATCACTTCAAGATGTAGGAATGCAAGGAGGATCAGCTTCAAAGACTCAGAGTGAGAAGGGAGGCAATGGAACAGTAAAAAACAGTTTTTCTGGGGAGGTTTTGGCTTATGTTGATGGGGTTCCGGTGTTTACATTGATGAATGAGAAGCATGGGAATGTTCATATGGAGGTAGATAAGGATACAGTGTGTAAAGAACAACAATTAGATCATGGGAAGGGGACTGATCTCAATGGAACAGTAACACAGGCGGATTTTGCCAGTTTTGCTACAGTGAACCCTAGTTTGGATGCTGTTTATGAACTTCAATTCAAAAAGATGCAGGAGAACATAAGGATTATGGAAAGG